>CABHPR010145332.1:3236-55311 GCA_902168415.1 Peromyscus melanophrys
ATATATATATATATATATATATATATATATGCACACACACACACACACACAGAGACAAGTGTTTGTGTAGATATGTATATATGTGTGTGTGCATGCAGGTACAAGCGCATGTATATGTAGAGGCCAGAGGTCGACACCAGGTATCTTTCCCAATCATTCCCCACCTAATTTTTTTGAGAAAATAACCTGGGGACCCATGAGTTCCTATAGCCTGGCTACCCTGGGAGCACCAGGGATCCACCAGTCTCTGACGTGTGGCTTGGCTTTTTTTTTTTTTTTTTTTTGGTTTTTCGAGACAGAGTTTCTCTGTGTAGCTTTGCACCTTTCCTGGAACTCACTTGGTAGCCCAGGCTGGCCTCGAACTCACAGAGATCCACCTGCCTCTGCCTCCCTAGTGCTGGGATTAAAGGCGTGCGCCACCACCGCCCGGCAGTGGCTTGGCTTTTTATGTGAGTGGTGGGATCTTCATCTTTCACCACAGAAATTTACTAACTGGGTCATCTCTCTAGCCCCACAAACTACCTTTTAAGGAAAGTAAAAGCCCCTATATCTGTGCTCTGAGTCTTGGTTAAAAGTGACATGCCATCTTTATTTTATTTTTTGTTCCTCTGGGCTTGAATTCATGATAACCCTCCTGCCTCAGACTTCCATGCTGAGATTACTGGTGTGTGTCACTACTTCTAGCAAAGTTTATCTGATTTTTAATGGTTATCTTTGGAACCATCTTCTGAGGCTGCTGTATCAGAGACAGAAATATGTTTTCTCACAATTCCGGGTAGCTGGAATCAGAACTGGATATCTACAAAGCACTCCCTCTGAAGCTGGATACACTGAGCTCCTGGACACTCCTACTGTCTCAGGTGCCTTCTGGGATTCTGGGTATATTGTTGCACGTTCCTCTTTCATGGTTACATGATACTCTTAGCTCTGTGTTATCACAGGGCTTGTCTTAAGGTAAGGACACTAGGATGACCTCATCTTAATGAATTAATTGTTCTTATATGTGATCTAGACAACACTCCTTGGTGTTAGGGCTTATCAACAAGAATAATAATGCCTCCTCTGTGGGCTCATATATTTGAATAATTAGTAATCAGGGAATGGCACTGTTTGAGAAGGATTAGGAGGTATGGTCTTGTTGAAGACTGAGTGTGTCACTGATCTCTCTCTCTCTCTCTCTCTCTCTCTCCCTTTCCCCCGCCCCCTCTCACATGCACACACACTACACTGTGGATTAGGATGTAACTCTCAGCTACTGCTCCAGCACCATGAGTGACACCATGTTCTTGTCATGATGTAATGGACTAAGCTTCTGAAACTGTAAACAACTCCTCAGTTAGATGCTTTCCTTTATAAGATTTGCCTTGGTCGGGGTGTCTCTTCATAGCAATGGGACAGTGGCCAACACGGTCTCCAGTCAAAATTAGGTATTGCTTAGTGGTTTCATTGTAAGCATGATTTTCTTTTGTCAGAGTGGAAGGAGATGGTCTCTGGCAGTCTGAGATGGAAAAGTGGGCACTAGAACTTACTGGACCTGGGAACAGCTTTATCGATTAGAACAACAATAGCTTCAATTTTCCAAATCACTGGGATGGATTTTCCATTTCAGTGGTTACAATTTTCCAAATGGCTGAATTTACTCAAAACTGACAATTTTAAGGCCTCTTGATAACTGCTGATTCCTAGTTTGAGAATGTATTTTATTTTGAAGGTATTATTAAGTGATGATTTAGTTTCTTTTATTTAATCAACTGATAGAGTTCAAATCCTGTGTTCATCTAACTATTGTTTCAAAGATTGGCATTCAGATGAAACAGGCTTCTGTTGTCTTTGCTTGCAGGGGTGGAATCGATGTTCTTTCCATCACCTAGAACTAATTCAGAGAGAGAGAGAGAGAGAGAGAGAGAGAGAGAGAGAGAGAGAGAGAGAGTGTGTGTGTGTGTGTGTAAAATTTAAAGATCAACACTGAATATTTTCTTTATCTTACCCTTTGAGATAGGATCTCTCATTGAACCTAGAGAACACTGACATTGCAGTCCAACATCAAGGGAGGTCAAGGAAGGAGCTCAAGTCAAGAATCTAGAGGCAGGGACTGAAGCAGAGACCATGAAGGAATCCTTCTAGCTGGCTTGTTCCCATGACTTGCTCAGCTTGCTTTCTTATGCAATCCAGGGCCACCTGCTCAGGAGTGGTATGGTACACAGTGGGCTGAACCCTCCAACATCAGTCATTAATCAAGAAAATGTCCTCACAGACATGCTCATAGGTCAATATGACACAGGCAATTCCTCAATTGAAGTTGCCACTTCCCAGGTGACTCTAGTTTGTGTCCTGCTGACAAACACTCACCCACACAGTCTTAAGAACGTAAACATCAGTATGAGAGGTTGAGGGTTCCTTATCTGCTACTATTATCATCAATTGCCATTTAAAAATCCCTCTGAAACCATCAGCTTTTTTCTTCTTCTACAGGCTTCCTGGAAACCAGTAGCTTGACCTGTGTTGGGGATATGGCCACCATGGAAGTGGCAATTGAGAGGACTAATCTCTTACCCTGGATAGTGGAATGTGACCTTCACATAGTCTTGTAAACCAAGTTTCTCTGTCTTACCCCATTCCCACAGTTGCTTCCAAATAATCACTCAGAGGCTTATATTAATTATAAATGCTTTGTCAATGGCTCAGACTTATTACTAACTAGCTCTTATATTTAAATTAACTCATTTCTAGTAATATGCATAACTCATTCTATTAATCTATGCATCACCATGTGGCCATGGTTTACCAGTTCTTTGGCATCTTTCTCCTTGGGTGGCTCTGGTTTGCATCTGCCTGACTCTGCCCTCTTCATCCCAGCACTTAGCTTGATTTTTCCACCTAACCTTATCCTGCCTGGTTATTGGTCAAAACAGCTTTATTATCAACCAATGAGAGCAACCCACATTCACAGCATACAGAAGGACCATCCCATAGTGTAATTTTGCATTCAAGATCGGAAGGACCAAGGTGTCTGACACACTACCAAAAGGATCCTACAGTCCTTTTCTCCCAGGTCCCCTGGGTCTGTGCAGAGAACAGTTTTTGATCAGTGTATTCACAGTTTACTGAGAACTAAGTCACAGTTCTTGTTTCTACTGTGAATGTTCCTTATGTGCTGATTTCTTCTGTCTACTAAGCCTTCAACCCTTGCATACATCTTCATAGTTACGTTAACTAGCATAGTACGGGCACATGAAAAAAATCCCCAGTATTTGTTAAATATGAACAGACAGACTTTCTTTCTCTCCCATATTTTGCTAAGACAGTTTCTTAAATACTGTTAAATTAAAAGAAACAAATGTATTCAAATTTTCAGAAAAATTCAGAACTTAAATGATGTATTATTTTGTCACATATTTTAGAAGTGTCTTTCGTGCCTGGGAACTGTGAGACCAGATACAAAGTCTTTCATGGGGTGATTTGATCGTACCTGGCAGGGGTGAGACCTTCACCAGAGGGAAGAGCAGTACAGTAGAGTATGGAGGGCCTGGGCCCTGTAGAGCTTGCCTGGATTATCCTCCCAAGGATATGAACACTCATATTTCTTCCAGAAAAAATAGCCTGTAAAAGAAGCTGGGCTTTCATATCCTTTGTAAGAAAGACAGGTCAAGACTCCTTGAGACACCGCCCATCTTCTCATCGGGACAAAATCTGCAGTGGAAGATATAGTCACTTCAAATCTCCTCATAAGTCGCTAGTGTCACTAGGGTTCTGTGCATCTTCACCACAAGGTGATTTTTCTACCTGTTCCATCTCAGCACTCATGGGATGTGCTGGCTAAATCTTACCTGATCATACTGCTTTGGGCTGGATAAGTTCTCCAGTATATGAAGCTCAGAGCCCAGCATGCAGGGGCTTTTGGGAAGGGATCAGGTTAAATGAGGTCATAAGTCTGAAGACCTGATGATGATGCCCTGAGAAGAGGAAACCAGATAACCCGTTCTCTCCACCATGCAAGGACAGAACAGGGAGACAGTCACCTACAGCTCAAGAAGAGAGACTGCTACCAGATCTTACCATGACACACCATGTCTCAGGCTTTTAGATTGCAGACCTGGGAAAGGACAAACTTTACTGTTAAGCTGCCAGTCTGTGGTAAACACAGCCTGGGTTACTGATACAGCTAGTTATCTTTGGGTGACACTTTAATTTGTTATACCTACTATTGCAGAAGTATAATTGAATTCTTTATAACTCATTTGTCTTTATGCAAATATTGCTATTATTGATATAATAAATATATTCTCTATTTTCCCCTTTAGATAACCCAAGATATTTGAAGAAAAAATTGGAGATACAGATTTTTAAAATCTATAGAAGGGCTAGGGAGATACTTCAGTTGGTAAAGTGCTTGCTACATGATGATCTTAATTTGATCCCCAGAACCACATATAAATCCTGAGTGTGATGGTGTGTACTTATAATCCCAATCCTAAGGAGGATCCCTTGGGTCTTGCTGGACAACCAGTCTGGCCTAATTAGTGATATCTAGGCCCAGCAAGAAGCACTATCTCAAAAGAGATGGAAAGTATTCCTGAGGATATCTCCAAACACACATAAACATATGCATACTTGCACACACATGTTCACCTGTACACACAAGCATAAGCATACATGTGCATAAACACTTGCATAGAAACTATAGAAAGGTTCCACAAGGTTTCATTGCATAGGTAACCTGTTTGTGTTAAAAGTGCTCTCTTACTTTCCTCCTGTGTGTGAGTATGTTACCGGCATAGGCATAACTCATATGTAACAGGAGTGGCAGAATACATTGTAATTTACTCTCTGCTATGCTTTCTCAGTATCAATACATTAAACATTTATCCATCTAATTGTATGTTACATCACTTTAATTATTCTACAATGCTCTCTTTGGGGTATAGCATGAGATATTTAACTCTCTTTCAATCACTGGTACCATTGTTGTCATCAACTTGGCTGAGCCTTTCACTGCTAAGATATCTGGTCAACTGTTATCCAAATGCATTAGTTACTTTTCTATTTCTATGATCAAACACTATGACCAGGGATACGTATATAAGAAAGTTTATTTGGGCTTATGGTTCAAGAGGGATAAGAGTACACCATGACAGGGAATTGTGATGGCAGGTGGCAGGAAGCAGGCATGGTGGCGTGAAGAGCTGAAGGCTCATATCTCAAACTGCAAGCAGAAACAGAGAAATCACATTGGGAATGATAAGAGTCTTCAAGCTCTCAAAGCCCAGGCCCCGTGACATACTTCTCAAAAAGGCCATATTTCCTAAGCCTTCCAAATAGTGGCTCCTGCTGTGGGATGGTCCTTCTGTATGCTGTGATTGTGTGTTGCTCTCATTGGTTGATAATAAAGCTGTTTTGGCCAATAGCCAGACAGGATAAGGTTAGGCAGAAAAATCAAGCTGAGGACTGGGATGAGGGAGAGGGTGGAGTCAAGCAGATGCAAGCAAGCCACCCAAGGAGCAAGATGCCAAAGAAGCAGTAAGCCACAGGACATATGGTAATGCATAGATTAATAGACATGAGTTAATTTAAATGTAAGAGTTAGTTAGTAATAAGCCTGAGCCATTGGCCAAGCATTTATAATTAATATAGGCCTCTGAGAGATTGTTTGGAAGTGGCTGTGGGACTGGGTGAGACAGAGAAAAGCCTCCATTTACAGCTCCAACTGGGGACCGAGTATTCAAATGCCTGAGACTATGGTATGTGTGTGTGTGTGTGTGGGGTGCCATTCAAACCACCATACCAGGGGTTCTGGGAGGCTGGCTATGTGTGACATCAACCCTGGAATCTGTCACCCCACTATTATCCCCCCAATGCTGATGACCTTATCCATTGGGTTCAAGGCCTTTATGGAAAGAAAAAACTGGCCCTTCCCACATAGGAGGGCATTCTGTTGCCTCAGACAAGCTGTAGCATCTACTTCCCAGTCCTTGGGCTAGCTTGTCCCAAAAGTCTTCTGACTTGTCAAGTTGTCTTAGTGATATGAGCCAATATTTGAGAGTAAGTTTCCACAAATAGACACACACATAATATTTATATAATTCTCTCTCCAGTTACGTATTTACAATACTTATATAATTTCTTTCTAAATATATAGACAGATACTAATCTCTTTCTATATAGATAGGTACAGATAGACATTCAATTCATCACCTCATTATTTCTGTTTATCTGTGATCTTTGACTAAAACATTAAAACATTTCCAGTCATTTTGAATTTAAAAGGCACTGCAGAGAGAATCTCTCTTGCCTTGTGGGATTCCTAGCAATGAGATCGCTGGTCCACGCTGAGTATGTTGTGAGGTTGGAGACATAAGGTCATACTCTGAGTAGAGATGGCGTCCACTTCTCCTCCAGCCCCTCTAGATCTCTGTTCCTCATGTTGCCGCTAGGTCTCTGGAGTGATCTTATTATCTCAAACATGTAGAGAAACACTGAGTTTTATTTTCACTTTTTATTTGTCAACCTTAACCTCAACCTTAAGTTGAGATTGAGATTGCTCTCATTTATTAATTGGTCATTGTTTCTATCTATGTTGGGTCATATCCTGTGTACAGCATGCATTTCCTGTGGGCACACTACTCATATGAGTCTCAGTTCAAATATCTCAGTGGGAACGTTCTGCCACAATCCCGGTGCAGGTCACAAGAGCTCCCAGTGGACTCCCTCTTAGCACGCTTTACCAGAAAGACATTTCTGTTCTGCCCTCTTTCAAATGGAACTTCTCTGATCCCTTCTTATCTTTTTGTGTCTATTTTAACAATTATTTATAAATATTAATCTCTATATTATGAAACCTGAAAGAAGAACCTTGTATTTTTCTTATCCATCACGCTAAATAAAGTGATCTGCATGGTAAGGGCTCAGACACACTTGTTGCAGGAATGAACAAAACCTGCTCTAAAATGCAAGAAGGAGATGTATAGAACTAAAGATAAATAAGAAAGATACTTACTTTTGAAGAGATATCTCTAGAGATAGGACTACTTTAAAATGGAGTTGTTATTTCACTTTGAATAAATTTATCCTTGACAGAATAACATCTTATTTGTTACCACATTTTAAATAACGTGTGAGCCAAAAATACAGCTCCCAGGAGGTTTGTCTGAAAAATATCAAAGGCAGACACAGGGTATGTTTCAATGTCTTTTCTGGTGTGACTTCTATACTGCTGGTGACAGCTAAAGTAGAGAAGTTTTGGTTATATGGAAATATTTTGTTTACATTTGTTTCTTGTTGTGTTTTTCCCCCGCAGAACTCAGTGGTGAGGATGCATGAACATTTGCTGGTCAGCTGTGCAGGCTCTGTGATACTGCTTCCCCATTACTGCTACCTCAGGTGTGACTTTCCGACTCTGAGATCTCACACTGTCATACGGCCAGATAAATTGTCAGAATAACTAGTCTGGTATCCAGAATCATGGGAAATCCAGTAGAGTATCCAGTATCTCAGCTTACTTCAAGGGAAATTTATGAAATTTTTTTTTCCGTGAGACTCCACAGGCTCTGTAGCAAGGTTCCCTAGGCACCAAGTCTCAGAGAAGACTTACTTAATTAGTAAATTAATTTTTCTCTGTTTCTTATTTGTCTTCATATTTTACTTTCCCTGAATCACCTCTCATTCTGATTTTGAGTATTTCTACCCTAGCCCAGCCTTTCTCAAAACAAACAACAAAAAAGACCCTACTGTCCCTTGCTTTGTTTATGCCATTGATAAGTACATTTGAGTTTTGTTGCAAAAATAAAAGCCATGAAATAGTCACATGTTAATAAAACTTTAGTTATTAGGAACTGGAGCAAAGAAGAAGAAACTTTTTTTTTGTTCAGGAAGGAGGCAAATGCTCTGCTACTGAGCTTTGGCCCCAAGCCTGAGAATATACGTCTTAATTAGCAAGGCCCCATGAGGGGGTGCAAGCAGCAGTTCATAAGTGAACTAGAATTCCAGGAGATGCCGATGTCTAAGATAAAGAGATATACCAAGTGATAAATGGCAGCACCGGGCATTCTCAGCTTGTCCCTGATTCCAGACCCTGTGGAAGCAGTGCCACAACCAGACTCAGGAGGAGCTTGCATTGGTCTCAATTGGGCATCCCTTTGCTCTGCTGAGAAAGTATATAAAAACCCTCAGATCATGGTTTATAGTAGTAACTTAAGTAAGATACATTACCCTTTGAAATGACCTAGAGAACATTAGCAAATATATTTCTAAGCAAAAAGCTCTTTTTAAAATTATTTTAAAATTTAGAACTTAAAAAAAAGGAAATAAATATCTAAGTGTTTCAAGCAAAATCTGCATGGTTGATACAAAAACCACTGTCTGTTACTTTTTAATATTTTCCAAAATTTCTAATAACTATGAATCCAGCATAGTCTGAGTAGGCCATTTTTATGCAGCTGAGTGACTATATCAAAGTCAATCACTGTATTGTACAATGTGGTCAGAGAAGATTCCTTATAGAACAGGGAGGAAACTTCCTTCCTAGTTTGAGTTCTCTTCCACATATTTTGCACAGTGCCCAGCAGGTTTAGCATCTAGATGTCCAGCTTTTAGTGGGTCCCTGTCTGATCCTGTGACCCTGCCCTCCTCTCCCACATTCCAAATTTCTAAGCCCTCCTGGTGATATTACTTTGCATTTGAGCAGAGCTTGTACTTTTTAAAATTGAAGTTTTACTTCATTCACTCTTCATGATTCTTCCAAGTGGATGGCAGTACCATCTCATTTGCAAGGATGACAAAGCCAAATGTTAGAGATCCCATGCAACTTGGTTCCAATAGCTTACCTCCTAATGCTTGGTCCTGGATATTAATACATGACAGCCATCTGTCTAATCAATACTACCACCATATCTTACCTGAGATGACAGATTATATCTGCTCTCTAGGGTCTCTCATTTCTGGGGATGATGTCCACCTTGAAGAAAGTAGACTTCACAATTCACATGCAAAGCATCTGATTCCACATCTTTAGTTTTCTATCATTAGTGAAGATTTCTCACCAGTTGGACTCACTGAGCATCAGCTCCTATAGTTCTTAACATAGACTCAAATTAAAATATGCACCACAGTTCAGAGTTGAGTGGGTGGACGAGATGCCCATCGCTTCTGCATGGCATTAACAAGAACCAAGAAATCTTGAAAGAGGGTATTCAGGCAGATATGAGCTGTTGACCAGTTTAGATATCACCATGAGCCCTGCAGTGTTGCCCGTGGAGCTCCTAGAACAGTGATATGCAAGTTTGTTATCATGCAATGAAGCAGTATTTCAGCAGAGACTATTGGAGCCCTGTCCTCAGAGCATGGTGGTCTTTTTGCTGAGTAAAATAAACAGAAAGTGAACAGTGGTGAAAAAATCACCACTTAACTATAGCTGGAATTGGTTGCATGGCCTCAGGCCATCCACACTTGGAAAATGTGACAGAGCTCATAGTTCAGGGTCTCAGTTGACCTGGTTCTCACTTTCCACTGATGGTCTGTAAGCCCAAATGACTATGAGCTACTTGAACTTCAAATTTTACTAACTGTCTGCTGTCTTCAAATAAAGGGATGAAATATAAAACAAATTTTTCTCCTTTTGTAAAGTTAAGCTCCTTAAATACTAAGTTCCCAAATCTTCTAACCTCTACTGTCTCCTCCTGGTGGGCCCAGAGGCAGGGCAGAGGACTATGTATTCAAGGCAAACTTTGCTTTCTTACGGGATTCCCACCATATCTAGAGGCTCCTATAAAGGCTTTTTGCAAAGAGAAGGACGGATGAACCATGCTCCACCTTGCTTTGTTGTCCTCACAGTGAAGGTTCTCATGGGGATTTGGGGTCTCTGTGTATACACTTCTGTGATGTCCACTGGTACCAGACTGAGGTGAAAGGGGACACTGAGACACCACAAATGCAATGTGATATGGTCAACAACTATGCCCTGGTGTTGGAGCAGCAGGAAGGTGTAGAGCTGCAGAATGGGTGGCTGCACCAGCTCAGGGGTACAAGACCTGCTGAGAGACTCCCATGTAGAGTGCCTAAGGCCCTGCCAACATGCAACTTTTCATGCTACAGTTTCTGGTTTCTTGATACTCATGAGCATCACCAAGGTGGAGAGAAGCACACTTTAACTAAGGACTTTAAACTTTAGCTTGTGCTCTTCTGTGCAGAGGCCAACAAGTCAGCCCAAGGACGCTAGTTTTTGTGTCATCTGAACAGAAATATAGGCACAAAAGATCCCAGTATCCCTGGAAACAGAATCTATGATTCATACATGAAGGTCTGTGGGTGTTTCCAGGACCTATTTGTACAAAGGTTAGGATGGGAGAGGACATGGCAGAATTAATTTTCAGCCCACAGGCCAGGCAAAGAACTCCCCCACTGCCCTGCAGCTCTTCATTCAAGTGTCAGCTCCTTGCTTGAGGGCCTCCATTTCAACCGAGACAACATTGTTTTCATCAATCATCTGCACAAAACATTGATAAATCAGGTGGATGGAGAAAAGAGAAAAATATCAGATTTGGCCCTCCTAATAAGCAGCTAGTCTTTCTCAGGAGCTCAGAGTTCCTTCTGCTCCAATTTAAACTCATAAGTGAGATGTCAACTACAGTGCCAGGATTCCAGTGAAGTTAGGAAAGACATACAGAGAGAACAGATTTTCTTGGTGTCAAAGTCAGAGGCATCAAATATCTTGCCTTCTACAACTTTGCAAGCTAGCTTTGATACATAAGGGGGAATCGGTGTTCACCTTCCCTCTGATATCCCACCTTAGATCCATTCAGCTGGGAGGCAGCTCTGAATGCTGCCTGTACTTCCTGTTGATAGGAGGAGGGTTGAGGCACACTTTTTTTTTTTTTTTTTTTAGCAAGAAACACCCCAGAAACTCATGTAATATGTAATGTATAGTTTCCTGAGGTACAATCTCTTGCTAGTCTCCCAAGAAGCTACTGTAACCAGTTTGCACTCTGGTGTGGATTATAGCTCTCACTCATTTTCTGGTTGCATTTGTGTTTGCCAAGCCTGGTGGAACTTGAACTACATCACATGGTGGAAATATTCCTCCATAGCCATTGGTTGTAGTAGCAACACTTGCCTCTCATGGGCAGAACTTGATTCAGGGTTTAGGTCTGTCTTATACTGCCAGTGCTACAGCTGTGTGCTGTTTCCTCTGTTCATGTAACTTGTTCCATTTTCTTTCTTGTGATATTCATGTCCAGCAATCTATTTCCTAATGGATTCCAGAGATCTGCGTCCTAATGGAGTCCAGAAATTTGTTTCCTAGTGGATTCTTGTGAATTTTCTCTAACATAGTTGGATTTAGACTTAAGAATGCATTAGGGTCACCTGAAATCTTCTTTTGCTCAGGTCTCTTGTCTTATCTACCATGCTCTTGTTTGGGAGGTATGGAAGGTTCAAAATCAGTTGATCAGAGAAGTTGAATTCTGTAACATCTGTTCTATATGCCCAAGAGTGAAAGGATATCTGTGGGCATCCTCCATGAGTTCCTGGGTATCCACCCACAGCTCAGCAAGGTTTCTCCTGGGCTTCTCCATACACCACTGATGAACCTTATCCCCAAACAGTTCTTACCTTGGAACTCCTTTCCAGATGTTCATAATACATACTCTTACAAAATCTGACTTTTATGTAATTTCAATCCTTCTTGCTTTTGTTGGTCTGCAAGTAAATATTAGTGAAATCAGCTGTTAATTTAGCCATAAATCTTTTATAGAGTGACAGTCTATCTAGTTCAGGTAGATAGTACAAAATTAATCTCTATATTGAACAGAGCAGAAGCAGAATGTTCTAAACATGTGTCAGAGGCTCTCGGAGTCAATGGTAAATAAGTTACCTGCCTTCTGTTGTTCCTCCCACATCCAATCTCTCTTGTCTGTCTGTAGGACTACTTCTTGTCAGGCTGACTGGAAGCTTGCTCTGCTTTCTGGCTCTTGTAGACTGGCCATCTCTAGGATGATGCATCTATCTTTAGCTGACCTTGGGTTTTGATGTTGGCATATGTTGAGTGTCTTTGGCAAGTTCTTTGCCTGCTGTGCTACTGAGAAGACCAGACAGAGCAGGTGCAGGAAGACAGAGGTAATGTCTCCAGAGCAGTGGTGGGGAGACTTCGTATCACTGATCATTCATGGTTCTATGTGAAGCCTGAGAGATAAGACCATGGAGCCCTGACTGTGTTAGTGCTGTGATGAGCCCCACCAGGGCAGAGACACTTCTGATCCCAATGTTCATCAAGTGTTCTTCTGATCCCAATGTTCTGCTGTCTTTCTGAGAGACTTAACACATTGTCATAGGCAGCTAACCCCAGAGGACATAATCATAGCATATTTCCAATGGCCTTAGAGCCAAAAGCACAACCTGAAAAAGTTACCAAAGTCACACCTTACCCTGAGAAGGTGGTCTCCTCTCATAAGCTGGCTATGTGTTAGCCTGTGTGTTTGCATATGTGTACAGATGTACATGCAGGATGAGTGTTTATGTAAAACCTAAAGGTTCAGTGAACTTTTGGGAATTTTGGAGAGATAGCTTAACTCAGTGGACTAGAATACAATGTCAACATGTTTAATACAAACATATGCCAAGTAGATAACTCCATAAGCCAAAAAGTGTGATTCAAGCACTAGAATGATAAATAATTCTACTTCTTGGTATCAGAGCTACCCTAAAACAGCTCTATGGCAATGTTTCGAAGAGCAGAGATAAAGGATAAGTAGAATTGTGATTGTTTCCTTCTAAAAAGCAGCATTATTGGACTTCCTGGCTAGGCATTAGCAACGGGAGCAGAAGAGGATTTTCAGACTGAAAGAGATGTCAGCATGGTTTGGCAGTGCCAAATCAACACCACTGGACTGATTATCTAAATGCTTACCTGCCCACCCCACCTAAGCCTTTTCTGTGTCTCCTGGGTACCTCAGTGAGAGCTTTCTTATATTCAACAAGTCTACTCTGACCACTATTCCTGTGCTCACCTATGATAGTTGGCAATGTGCTAACCAAGCTTTTTGCTTGTTGTCTTTCAGATACTAAATAAAAGTGTCACTGTATTTTTAGCAAGACCATTGCAGAAGCCAAAAAGCAGCCTTGAAACTCTCTTTGAAATTCCAGAAGGTATCTTAGTTCAGTTACACCCTTAGGTACCTTGTCAAAACACATAAATTGACCAAATTGCTTCATCAGGACTCAAGTGGAAAAAGTTCAGGTTTTGACAGTTGAGAGATACATTAAAAAATTATCCAATTCTTAGAGTTCTTCAACATGTAACACCTGGAAATGACAACTCTTGTCTGTGATAAGTAAAACAGGAAGAGGACACAACACAAGTAAGCAGAGACTCTATCCCAGAGTGTCATGTGTCAGGCACTGACCTACTGTGTCCCATCCTAAACTGTCCTCAGCAACACTGCAATGCCTCGCAGAAGGGAAGGATTAAGGTCATTGATGGTTCTGGAATATGATAGGAAAAGATTGGCTGCCAGCCAAGTATGAGAACTGGGACTTCCAGCTGGGGAAATGTGTTCAAGGTGAGCAAAGACATACTACTGATAGATGTTGAGGCAATGACCCTTCCGTATACAGATGGATTCTATTCTCAGAATTCATGCCGTTTCAAAAGAGAAGCTGCATTACAAGGATCGGTGTGTCTCTTTACTCTCCAGAGCCTCCAGGGTGTAGAAGAATGGACCAGTGTCATAGAGTTCCACATCTTACCTGGGGTGTCCCTGCTGTGCAGCAGCAAAGCTGGAAGCTAATGCTGCCTGATACTACATATTACAGAGGTTTGGTCCCTGGTTCCAGGGCTTCATATTGTGACCAAATAACCCACATGAAGCAACTGAAAGAAGAAAGGGTTTATTATGACTTATAGTCAAGCAGATACATCCCATCATGGTGGGAAGGCATGTGGAAGGAGCTTCGAGGTCATGTTGTACCTACAGTGAGGAATCAGAGAAAAATAAATATTGGTTTTCAGTTCTCTTTCTCCTTTTTATTCATTTGAAACCCTCAAACCATGAAGTAGTGCCACCTGCAGTTTGGGGAGGATCTTCCCACTTCAATTAACTAATCCAGACAATCTTTCACAGTCATGCCTAGAGGCTTGTCTCTAGATCCTGTCAAACTGGCATTATTAACCATCTCAGGATATGACATACATAACATATCCAGAGTGAGGCAAGGGAAAGAAAATCACTAAAATACAAAGAAGACTATGAAGGTGAGCCTGACTTCTGATCCAGGAGTGGAGCTAGGGAGAGTGTGGGCTACATGTGGAAGTGAGAAGAGCATTGCCAATAGGAGACCACTGCCAAGCTCCCAGGACATAGACTCTTCTATGACAGAGCACAAAGTAGAAAACCTCAGCTTCTTTCCTTTGACAGCTGAGAGGCATCGTAATGTCCAAAACCTGGGCAATAAGCCCACATCAAGGACACTTAGCTTTGACCATGATACAATCTTGAAGATTTTAAAGACCAGTAGATACTCTGTGCTGTAACCTACATTGTTTTCCAACTTTTGAAAGTCAAAGGTAACATCTGTTATCTGTACTGTCCCCTGTGAAAGGTCACTAAGGCTCTTCTGTTCAAAGGACACATATACTAATTTTCTAGATTTCCTAGGATGATGACCTAGGCTTTCAGCCTAGAGATCCCCTGGAATGTGTGTGCACAAGGGGCTGCATCTTAAAAAGGATCCAACATTAACCAAAAGTGCTGTCCAGGGCTCCCTGAACAGTCTCAATGTGAACAGTAGCTTTAAAAAGACTGGGGTGACTCACAACAGGCAAAGTGTCATGCAGCAGTATTTGGTGTCTCTTTCTGTTGATTTAGGGTATTTTGTCTTTAGCAGTAGGTCTTCATTCTTTTTTGGCCCTTTGGGCACCTCTAGAATCTAGTTAGGGTCCAGGTAGCTTCATGGTTCCACATACCACATTTTTTATACAGATTTGGGGGGGCATTCTACATGGTTGACTACTATACTCCCTACCGCAAACCCCATTTTCTCTCAACTGATGACCATTATGAGCCAAGCTGCCACCTGGTACTTTGTGTTGGAATCTTTGATATAGTACCTCAGAATGTAATTATACTGTAAACAGGATCTTTACAGACTATCAATGTTAATAAGAGGGAGATAGCTTGGTCTCTATTCCAAACTACTTTTGTCTTTATCCAAAGGGATGGGACATGCTGACAGGCTGACAAAAGATGCACAGGAGAGTAGCATCCACAAACCTGGCCTGAAGTAGATGCTTTCTTCTTGAACTCAAAGGGACCCAGCCCTGTTGACCCCTTGACTTCAAACTGAAATATTCCATTGATTCCTTGAGTGTTGCACTTTATGATGTGGGTCAGCAAACTAATTCCCCTCTTATACAAGCTATCTTTCCTCAAATCTTATCATTTGATCTGTTCTGATTATTTGATACCTGGGAGTTGACCTCAGAATAAGAGCCTTTATTAGAGCTTTGGTGCAGAGATGAATCTTACAAAACCAAATTAGAGCCAACCTGGGATGCCCAGGCAGGGCCAGTGAGTCTATCTATCTGTCTGTCTGCCTATCTCTCTATCAGTCTATCTATCATCTATCTGTCTGTCTGCCTATGTTGTCTATCTGTCTTTCTGCCTATCTATCATCTATTATCTATCAATCATCTATCATCAATCTATCATCTATCTATCTATCTATCATCTATCTATCTATCTATCTTCTTCATCATCATCATCATCATCTATCTTTCTATCTATCTGTCATTTACCTATCATGGTTTATCTATACTGTCAATTTGATCTGGAATCAAAGTAAGACATACGCCTCTTGAAAAGTCTATGGAGGAATTTATAGGTAAGATTAACTGATGGAGAAGACCTTCCTCCACAGTAGGAAACACTTTCTAGCAGTAGCCAAAACTTTTAAGGTAAGGGAAAAACAGTGCTGCTGTGCTTATCTGCCTGCTTTTACTTTTTTCTGATAAGTGCATCTATTCTGCTATTGCTAACACTTCTGTGTTCACTGACATTGGAACCAAGCTTCTCCCAATGTGAACTAAAACCAAACAGCTCTCTAGAAATTCATCAGGCCTACAGCACCAGATTGAGATTGCTGAAGTGTCTAGCTTCAAAGACTAAGCAGCTCTCAGGTTCTTGTCCTCTCTAGAGAGTTGAGGATCATTGTTGGACTAAACATTAGGTACATTTATCTAATAGGTTTCTTTTCATAATATATATATATATATATATATATATATATATATATATATATATATATATATATATCTCCTATTGGTTTGGTTTTTCTAGAGAGCGCTAATTATTTATTTATCAACTATCATCTATCATCTATTTATCTTCTATCTATCTATCTATCTATCTATCTATCATTTGTCATCTTCCTACTTTTCATCTATCTATCTGAAAATGTTTAGCATTGGCAAAGTGACTTTTATACTCTGATCACACAGTCTTTAAGGGATGTGAGGACTGATTTGAAAGCTCTTCTTGTTTAGCAATATACCTGATTAACTTGGACAACTTGGATTGTGTCTCTAAAGTGCCATGATGCATCCATTGCTAGTGTAAGCACATGCAGCACACAGATGCTTCTAAGATATGGAGGTGAACAGGAATAGCTTCCTGTACTATATGGCAACCTGTAGTAATTGTAAATTGTTTGTTCTCCTGGAAGGACTGTGGGTCTTCAGAGCCTGGGTGAGCTTTGATCTTGATGTTTCTTATTGGATCTGGTGCCCCTGCACTCATATCAGATTTTAGGGTTAGAGTCATTTAAAAAATGCCAAAACATACATTTTCAGGAAAAGTATCCATGCTAATCACAAAGTCCTCTGTAAACATTGCATTCCTACAAAGACTATTTTTTTTTCTTTACAAAAAAAACCTTTGTTATAAAAAAAATAGTAAGTAAATCCCTGTATCTGTGGATCCTGCTCAGCCTTGATGCAGAGGGGAGGGGCTTGGTCCTGTCTCAACTGAATGTACCAGGCTTTGCTGACTCCCCATGGGAGGCCTTACCCTTTTGAAGGAGGGGATGGAGGGTGGAAAGGTAAGGGTGGATGGCAGGAGGGGAAACTGAGGGGGAGCAGGAGGAGGGATGGGAGGGATCTGTAGTTGATATGAAGAATGAGTGGGAAAGTTTCTTTAAAAAACATTAAAAAAAATAGCAAGCAAAGAACCATGCCCATTTTCCACACTCCCAATGCTAACTGTCTATCTTGATAGACAAGCCACCAAATGCTTGGTTGACATGGTGTGGATACCACCATTTTAACTGAGACTGAGGTGCTTCGCTTCCCTCATTGACAGTTTAAACCCTGCCTGCCCATAAGCGGTGTGGGAGGTCAACAAATTTCTAAGAAAACCACCTGTCTGGTCCATTGGAAGGATCTTGGGAGCCATTCACCCTATGATTTCCATTGTACCTAGGAACCCGTGGGGCAGAGATATTTTGGAGGAATGGATATTGTCCTAACTGCAGATGACAGGGCCTTTTTTGATGACATTGAGGTCCATGAAAAAATGAGTCTTGCAGTCCGTGACCCTGCATGAGATCCACACCCCTAATTCTAAGGGCCACTGTCCCCATCAGATTCACTGAAATTGAGCCCCCTGATCCCATTCCATTGATGTGGCTCTCAGATCAAGATGCATGGGTGGAACAATAGCTTATAATTGACCCCAAGTTGTCAATTCTAAAGGAATTAGTTGCAGAACAGCTAAAGAAGGGGCACATAGAATCATCCACAGTAAACATAATACCCCCATATTTATTATCCCTAAGAAATCGGGACGCTACCACCTCCTGCAGGATCTTCATGTAGTTAATAGTCTAATGGAAAAAATGGGGTCTATACAGCCAGGCCTCCACCACCCCAGCACTATTTCTCCATCTTTTTATATTTCAGTTTTAGATATTAAGGCTTGCTTTTTTTTCAAATTCTTCTGATGCCACAGGATTGAGATCATTTTGCCTTTACTATGTGGGAACCTAATATGTATAAACCAGCTAAGAGACATCAATGGGCTGTTTTGCCCCAAGGAATAAAGAATAGCCCCATATTGGGTGCCAGGTGTTGCTGGATCCTAACAGCTCCTTCAGGGAAGGGGGTGAGAAGGTGTGGCGTCAATGACACAGACATCAGGAGTCTGCTCTTTGCCTTTCACTGTGTCATTGATGCTGCACCTTCTCACCCACTCCCCCATGGGAGCCTTTAGGATCCAGCAACAGAAAATCACATACCAAAGTTAACCAGACCCACAGACTATATAGCTCAATGAATTTCTACACCACTGGAGTAGCCATTCAGAAAAGACACTGTGGAACTTCACATTGGATTTTATATTTTCACTATTGAACATGTTTTTATTTACTTGCTCACCACAACAAAATGGCAGAGTTAGAACTAGAAAAAACAATTACTTTATGTCCTCTTTCGGAACTCGTATTCCTTGCCTGCATTTAGTCCTTCCACTGATACTTAGCATTTCTTATTCTTTTTCTATATATTATGCTGAAAATACACGTACATTTATTAAATATATGCTTGTTACTGAATAGATAAGAGAGAAAACATTTGTTTTTCTTTCTGAGATTCTGTGACTTTGTTTAATGTTTTTTATTGGCAGTTTTAATTTTTTGGCAATTCTGAATATCAGCCCATTGTCTGAAGCAAATATGGTAAAGATTTATCTCATCTGTCAAGTATCTGTTTGCCCTGCTGATGGTTTCATGCAATCCCAACTGTTTATATGTGGGGTTAGGTTCTCTGCTATCGGTGCTCTGTTCAGAAAATTCTTTCCTACCCTAATACCTAGAAGAGTATCACCTCTGTCTCCTTCTAGAAATTACAATGTTTCCATTTTTAAATTAAGGTCTCTTACTTTTGTATAAGGTGAAGGATAAGAATCCAATTCCATTCTTCTGCAGGGAGAAATACAGTTTTGTCAGGATCATTGTTGAACAGGCCTTTTATTCAACATATGTTTTTCCTCTTGTGTCATTAAGTGGGCATAGTTTTGTCACTTTATTTCAGGGTCCTCTATTCCATTTTATTGGTCTTCTTGTCTATTTTTAGACGAGTACCAGGCTGTCTTTATTACTACAGTTCTACAGTATAATTTGGTTAGGCATTGTAATACCTCTGGTTGTTTTCTTACTCCTTAGGACTGCATTGACTATTTGTGTTCTTTTGTGGTTTCATATGAATTGATGCATTGTTTTTTTTAAATCTGTAAAATATGTTATCAGAATTTTGATAGTTTGGTCATTTTCCACAACATTAATTTTTGCCAGTCCAGGAGAACAGAATGTCTAGAATCTTCTGTGATTTCCTTTTTCAGTTTTGAAGTTTTCATTGTAGAGGTTTTTCACTCTTTACTTAAATATATAACCCTGAGTTATTTGATTGGAATATTTTTTTCTAATTTCTTTCTCTGAGAGTACATTGTTGGGATAAATTAAGGCTACTCTTTTTTTTATATCTTGCAACTTTATTGTGTTTGTTGAGAACAAGAGTTTTCTAGTAGTGTCCAATAGAGTCTTTTAAGTAATGAATCATATCATCTACAAATAGGGATAGTTTGACTTCTTCCTTTACTATTTTTATCCCTTTTATGTCTTTCTTTTGTCTAATTATTACAGCTAAGACTTCAAGTATTACATCAAATAAGACAACAGAGAATGGACATCTTGTTTCATTCCTGATTTTGGACAAAATGCTCTCAGTTTCTCTTCATTTAATATAATGTTGGCTGTAAGTTTGTTGTATATAGTCATTTGAGACACATTCTATTTATTACTAAAGCCTCCAGAACTTTCAGCATGGAGGCATGTTGGATGTTTTCAAATGCCTTTTCATCATTAAATGAAATTAATATATGACTTCTTCTTAAGTTTATTTATGTGGTCATAATGTATAATCATAAGGTGTTCCTGAATTTAGTATGAACGTATTTTGTGGAGAGGTTTTGTATCCATGTTCACCAAAGAAATTTATCTGTAGCATTCTTTTTCTTTTCTTTTCATTGTTTTGTAGTGTCCTTATCTGGTTTTGGTATCAGGTTAATACTAGATTCTAAAAATTAATTTGTTAGTATTCCATCACTTTCTATTTTGTGGAACAAATTAAGAAGAACTCATATGAGATGTTCCTTAAGTGTTTGGTAAAATTCAGCAGCGAATCCATTTGGTCCTGGGCTTTTCTTTGTGGGGAGGCATTTAATAACAGTTACAATCTCATTGATTGTAATAGGTCTATTTAACACACACACACACACTTATTGTTATTACATGTATATATGCACATATATTCCTAAATATAACCTGCTCAGTCTGTATAATGTTACTTTTATGTATTTTTTTCAGGGCTGACCATTTGGTATTGGACAACCAATTAATGTGCTCTTTCCTAGGGAAGACAATTTCTCCTGCTCTCAGCATTCCTTCTTTGCCTATAGTTCTTCCTGGTGCTTTGCCCTGGGAAAAGAATGAAGTTCAGTCTCCTCTCATTGACTGTGCTGATTCAGTTACTATTGCTGAAGTCCTGGCTAATGACATTTTCCCAGGATGTGGCTACAATCCTTCCTGGGGGATATGTTGCCAGCTGATTCACTTTCTTAATATATAAAGATAAATGTCATGCCTCTCTAATGGAGGAGATCATTCATATTTATGAATATCTTTCCAGAGAGGAAGAACCTTTAAAAATCTTTCAAGTACTACACTGAACTCACACTATTTTTCTGAGGGTATATTCATGACCAAAAATAGACAATCAAAAGATTGCCTTAGATATTTTTCATGAACTACTGTGGGCTTCGTATGACACAAGTCCAAGGGCCTGTTTATAAACATGCATCTTTCACAGTCATATTATACCAAGTTAATCATATTTTTAATGAATAATTGATAGAAAAAAGTAATCTTTTGGAAAATTCCAGGGGAAATTAATTCCACAGTTGCTGAAATCTGTACGTTTCAGCACTAAATGAGTGGTGTTTAAAATAATGTAACATAAACTTTGAGTTGGAATGGCATAAGGCTAAGAAATTCAGTCTTAAACTCCTAGAATCCTGCTCACATTTTACAAGCAGATCTCATTCAAAATTATATAACCTTTTGTGAAGACACTAATAGAAAAGCCATTAAAGATAGTCACTTACAATTCCATTATCAAATGGCAAAAGAGATTTATACTAAATCATATTTCTTCCAACATTAATCTCATTACAATTTGGTCTTGGAGATAAAGCCACTTAGCTGTGCCCCCAAATGAGCTGGGACCTTTGACCATTTTTCCTTGTGTGAATCTACTGTAGACTGTTCAGTGATATCATGATTGATGTCTTAAAATGACAGAATATTTAGTGATTTTCTTGAGAGCAGAGCAATATTAATCAAGTAACTCCTTAGAAATGCATACAATCCCCCTGTTAGGATTTCCAGGTGTGTAAGATACAATGTGGATAAAGTGTGAAAGGATTCATAGAAAAAGCCTAAAAATATTATGAAAATTTGTGAGTTTGCTCTATGCTAGACAGTATTCATGTATCACCCAATGTCTGTCACTTTATTAACAGTCCTGCATGTCACTGTTCGCTTGTACTTATTGTAAGAGAGGAAGGAAATGACAATGAATGGCTAAAAAGCTTAATGTTAACTGTGTAGTTATTGCAAACAAATGAGTAGTTGAGTGATCAGCTATATGATGGACAATCCATGAATTCTGGGGGAAGGGCAGGATTATAGAGGTTCATTTTTCTTTGTGGATGTATGCATCTGCTCAGGGATGGTGGGCATATCAAATGCTAGATCCAGCAGACATGAATTCTGCTGCTCATAAGGCATAGGGAGACTAAAAGCCTAACCTATAGTCTTACA
The DNA here is from genome assembly GCA_902168415.1 of Peromyscus melanophrys. NCBI lineage: Eukaryota > Metazoa > Chordata > Mammalia > Rodentia > Cricetidae > Peromyscus > Peromyscus melanophrys. Next base: position 25,152 of record CABHPR010145332.1, read on the forward strand.
ACCCCTCCTTGTTTAGAATACAAGGCTTGTGAACAAGAATTCCTGGAAAGAAGTTGTGTCTGCAAAGACTGATTGATTAGGACTGTAGCAATATAAAGAGTTGGAATGTTACAGATCCAGAGTCAGCTTTAGCCCCTTGAATACTCATTCCTTGCCTGCCTCTGTGTTGGAACTACTATCCTGTGACTAATGAATAAAACGGTTTGGAATCTGTTCATTTAGCAGATCGCTAGCTCCCACCAATCCAAAAGCTCAGAATGTCATTAGATAGTATCTGCGTCCTAGAGAAAAACTTTCTCCATCTCACTGTGCCTTCCACTACAATGTACCCAATCATGTATTTTAAACTTGCCTTGATTTATGACTTTTTTCATTCTGTAAAACTAAAAACCTCATGAAACTGCTTTCACATTAGAACATGGAATCTGCATAACCTAAAGCTGTGTTCCTGGACCACCATCACTCAAACTGGCTCAAGAGTAAACTATCCCTTATTTCCCTTTTGAAATGAGAGCTCTGTTTTTATTGTTTGTTTGTTTGTTTTGTGATGACAGGCTCCACTCAAAGGCTCCTTGAGTTTTCCAAATCTACAAGATGTTCACTGGTTGGTACACTTTCTTGGGTGTTGGAAAGCTTGAACAAAATAACAAGTTGGTATGGGTCAGTGAATTCCCACCAATTCAGCACCAATGACAAATGAGGACACAACTCAAGGAGACACCCTTTCTTCACTCTCAGGTCTACTGCATGTTGATAAGGGCTCTGAATCACTGCCAACCTGATTTAAAAATCAGGTGAATTACTGCCAGAATAGAATCACATAATTCTGTCCCTGAAGGAAAGAGATGTTTGTTCACAGTTCCATTTATTTATTAGCCACTAAATCTATTATGCAAATGAAATTATGAAAAAAAACACTGTGTTTATCCTTGTGGGTGAAATGCTTATGGAAGAGAAGCCATTGAATATTAAAATACTTGTCACTTTGTAAACTTATGTTATAAAAATTTAAAAAAATAAGTAAATCTATCCATTTAAAGTGTGCTAATGGATGGTTAACCAGTTAAAATAGGTAAATATTTACGTTTTACCAACTACAGGCAGTTCTTTGGTCTAAGGTTCTGGAAAACATGTGGCATTGACATGACCCAGACTTTGTTCTGAAGGGAGCAGACTTAAAAATAGTGGAGAAAACCCTTGAGAAGCTTATGGGAATGTGCACAAAATTATCACAGGGTTTTAGTGAAATGGAAAAAAATGTTTTAAGGGAAAAATTGGATCTGAACCAGGTAAAAAAAAAATCACAGGAAGAGTCTGTCACTTCACCTACAAAGTAGAAACATGATAAGCTTCTGCAGGTGGGAATACCTGGTGTGTCTGTGTGAGGAGACTACAGGGGACATGTCAAGAGCAGGCTGGGCATGACAGGATGTCAGTAGTCTATTCTAGGTGTAGACAGGCTTAGAAACTGTGATTCCAATGGCTTTCTCCTCTTTTCCTTCTTGTTCTTTTCACACATCAATTGCTCTTATGTGTCAGCTCCCTCCAGACTTGAGCCTGTACTGGAAGACAAAGAGAGGAGAATGTGTATAAGGAGGAGTCAGGGAGTAGGGTTCTCATCACACAGGTAAGTGGCAGAGGATAGAGTCTGCTGTCCAAATGCTTGAAAAACAACACAGGAATGGAGGTTTAAAAGACGTTCAAGGTGAATTGAGCAGTAGCTGGTGAGCTGTGACCATACTTTGGCCCTATGAGACCTATGCCTCCTTGCCTGGGTCTGTACTGGTGGTGAGTCTACAAGAACCTCTGGCACAGAAATCAGTTATGGGCTCATAGTGGTCAGCAGGAGCCTCGTGCCTAGGAGAAAATGCTGCCCCGTGACAGACTAAAGGGTTTGCTCTACCTTGGTAGCTGTGCTTTTTGGCTATTCCTATTACTCACAGGTGACCAGGCCATGAACATAAGGATGCATCTTCAAAGCCAGTTCCTGGGACTCCTCAGTTGACACTGGTGAGAGCCATCTCTGCTCCTCTGTCCAGAATTGGAGTACTGCATGAGGCACAGCATTGCAGGTCCCAGCCTGTAAGTTTGTGGTGTTCTTCCTCTTCATGAGATGTCCACATATCATGCGCTGCAACCTCTATGTACTAGGTTCCTGGGGGAGAAGATGTGGTCCAGAAGGTGAGATGCCCTTTGTTGGTGGATAAAATAATGATGAAACCAAAGGCAGGAAATGTAGGTCATAAGAGGCCAAAAAAAAAAAAAAAAAAAAAAAAGAACACCACATGTCCCAAAGAATAGTGGGAAATGGCACTTTTCTGCAGACAGGAGAGAGCTTGGTCCAGTGATCTTACCCACAACCATGAGCTGCCATCTGCATGGAAGACACAAGTATACCAAGCACCTTAAAGTTATAAAAATACAAAAGCAAGTTAGAACCCCAGAGAAGCTAAGTAAAAAGTATGACCCTAAGAGGGACACACATGGAGGGTCCCAGGAAGGGAAAATAGTTACGATCTCCTGGGTAAACTGGGAGGGTAGGCTGAAGAAAAGGGATGGGGGATAGGAACAGGAGGAACTGAGATGGCCAAGTGGAGGGACAGAGAAGGAGAGCAATGAAAGAGATATCTTGGTAGAGGGAATCATTAGGGGGTTAGGGAGAAAACCGATGCTAGGGAAATACCAGGAATCCACAAAGATGACACCAACTAAGATTCCTAACAATAATGGAGAAGGTGCCTGAACTTACCTTGTCCTATAATCAGATTACTGACTACCCTAATTCTCATCACAGAACCTACATCCAGTAACTGATGGAAGCAGATGAGCATGAGCACTGGGCTGAGCTCCTAGACTTCAGTTGAAGAGAGGTAGGAGGGAATCACAGGAGCAAGTGAGGTCAAGATCATGATGGGGAAAACCAGAGAGACAAGCCGGTAGGAGCTCATGGACTCTGGACTGACAGCTGGGGAACCTACATGGGACTGAACTAGGCCCTTTGAATGTGGGTGACAGTTGTGTGGCTAGATCTATTTGGGGAGCCCCTAGCAGTGGGACCAGGACTTATCCCAGGTGCATGAAATGGCTTTTTGGAACACATTCCCTGTGGAGAGATACCTTGCTCAGCCTTGACATGGGGTAGGGGCTTGGTCCTGCCTCAACTTAGTATGCCAGACTTTGTTGACTCCCCAAGGGAGGCCCTTACCCTCTTTGAGGAGTGGATGGTGAGTGGGATTGGGAGAGATTAGTGGGGTTGGAGAAAGGGAGAGAGGGGGAACTGGGATTGGTAGTAAAATGAAAAAAAAACTTATAAATTAAAAATTAGCAAGTTAGAATCAAAACATCTCATCTGTGGAAGTTGTACTTCCAGTAAGTAGAAGATGGTGGCTGAGTACAACCCCACAAGGCCAGGGAATGCTCCTACAGGGCACTGTAGAGAAAATTGACTTCAATAAAAACTACAAAGGCAGTCAAGAGGGAGAATGACCAAATTAAATGAAACAGTAGCCATTGGCAAAAGATAAGACAACCACCCAAAATTAAAGTTAGTGATAGTATAGTAAGGGGTCTCTTGAGTCATGGATATCACCTTAGTTCCTGGAAAGTTCCAGGCCTGCGGGTGACTGAGAGTGGAACAAGAAAAACGACACCCAGTTGGCACTGAAGGTCCCAAAATTTCTCATCCACCTTTGAATCCTTTCCTCTCAGGCCCTTCTCTGCTCCATCCAGGCCTTCAGCTGAGAACAACCCACTTAACCCTAAACCTAACAATACGAATGTTATTAAATAAAATGTCTGACCAAAAATCTGGGCACTTTGTAGCTAAGCCATGCTGTTAAGTGAAATTAACCATCAAATTAGTAAAAGAAGAAGAAAAATCAGCAAAATTATGAAATGCTACTATATACATTACTAGAACTTCAAAAATTCCAGAGGCAAGGTATAATGAGCTATAATTACATTTTTTTCCACGAGCAAAGATGAATTGGAGCTATATATTAGAAGGACCTACTTCCACCTGTGGAAATTGGCCTGGAATGTTTACCACTGAAAAGCAACCCAAAACAAATAATAGAATTTAGAGAAAAGAAAATGAATCCTAAGGACCAAGGGTGAAATGTCACATGCCTTACCTGATCAGAGAAGGAAACTAACCCCATTATTTTATGAGCATCCCTGGAGCCTGGACATATTGGAGCAGCTATACAAAAGCCAGAAGGTTCCTGGCCACCAGCAACTTTAGATCAAGAGTCATTGTTCTTTGGGCATCAGGGTCACAGACAAAATCATGGGCATGTAGGCAACTAAGGGGTGTGCCTCTGAGCTCCCCTGGGGAGCTAACTCTTACAGAAGCATTCTAGAGCCACTGCAGTTGTTATGGAGCTTGCTCCTATCTTCAACAGGGACCTGGTCCTTGGGAACAGGTATTTCCAGTGCCTGAAGATGGATTTACACTTCACTTGGCTTTTCAGCCATTGATTTCAGAAGGTCAAGATTGTCAGGTTACCACATGGCTGGTGAAATAAGTCAACACTTATTACTTTGCTAAATTGGAAAAGACAAATTTCAATTTCTTCTTGTAGATTTTTAAAACTGCTTTTGCCATTTATCTCTCTACACATTCAAATGCTTAGAGATGAAGTCCACACAAGGCCTGGAGTTGATGTTGCATATTCTTTGGGAATTAAAGGTAGTAGATTTTACATCTTTGATATTGAGAAGGATGATGCGGGCAATTCTTTACTAAATGTCCAGCAAACTAACAGTACAGCCACTCTCCATGTATGTGCAGTTCTATGGCTTTTCTACAGTTTATTTTGCCTTTTTCCTCACTATTTTTTTAACGAATATCATTGAAAAATATTATTTGATTCCAGCTTTATGTTTTTATATAGGTGTCTTAATACAATGGTATTTCTTAAAATGGCTCATGTAATAAGTATTCTTGGTTGTCAACTTGACGTGCCTGGGAAGAGGGAACCTTAAATGAGGAATTGCCTCCACCAGATTGGCTCATGGCAATGCCTGCCAGTCATTTTCTTGATTGCCAAATGAGGGAGGAGGGCCTAGCCCACTGGTGCCATCCCTAGACAGGCAGTTCTGGGTTATATATGGCAGCAAACTGAGCAAAAGTCGGGGGGCAAGCAGCAAGCAGCATTTCTCCAGTGCCTCTCTTCTTTTTCTGCCACCAGGCTCCTGCCATGGGTTCCTGCCTTCGTTTTCCTTCATGATGAACTACAATGTGTCAGCCAACTGAACACTTTCCTTCGCAAGTTATTTTTAGTCAGTGTTTTATCACCTAAATGACAAGCAAACCAAGACTGCTGTGGTGGTTTAAATAGATATGAGAGTGGCACTATTAGGAGGTCTGGCCTTGTTGGTGTAGGTGTGGTTTTGTTGGAGGAAGTGTGCCACTCTGGGGGTGGGCTTTGAAGTTTTATATGCTCAAGCTATGCTCAGTGTGGGGCAGTTGCTTCTGCTGTCTGTGGATCAAAATGTAGAACTCTTAGCTCCTTCTCCAGCACCATTTCTGCCTACATGCTGCCATGCTTCTCACCATAATGATAATGGACTAAATCTCTGAAATTATAAGCCAGCCTCAATGAAATGTTTTCATTTATAAGAGCTGTCTTGGTCATGGTGTTTCTTCACAGCATAGAAACCCTAACTAAAACAATAGTTTAGAATTTGTCACAGTAGAGACTCCAAAATTGATAGGCTCTGTAATTTTTTTATCCTCCTCAAACATTAGGTCCTCTGAAGCCTATAGAGTCCCTGCAACCAGAGGGTTAAATAGAGTCATTGAAAATCTGAGCAATAAGGTCATGGGAGTTGCCTCATGGAGTCAGAGTTGCAGAGGTGTTATTGAGATGTGAGTGTCCTCTGTGGGAAGCCAGACTAGCTGAGATACATAGGGACCAGAGTAACAAGGGGTAAGCGAGTCCTCCAAGTTCTTTCGTGGGATTTCCATCAAGTCTCGGCATAACATCAGAAATCAAACAGGGTTCTGCACTCCTCATTGGGTGTCTCCTGTCATTCCACAAGGACTTCATATACTGGATTATTAACTATGCATACTTAAATATCAAGAAGCAATAACATCATGATGATTATCCATCATATAACGTGTATTTTAGACTCTAAATGAAGCAACTTCATTATGTGCAAGAATACTTTATAAAGATACATATTCTTCCATTTAGGTTCCATATTTCTCAAAAATTATGAATTGCAAAAGAATTTTTACTGTGAATCAGATAAACAATTATTGCATTATAAATGATAGATATGTCTCTAAATATAGGTCCTTTGGGAAAGCAATATAACAATAGCCCAGACATAAATTTTCATTTTAGATTTGAATAAGAAGCATTCAGCACGATTCTTTTAAATTTTTATCTGAAGATGCTAATAGTGACAGCTTTCACAGAAAGGTATTTTTAGACAAATATACACAGTACAAATTAAAAATTAATATAAAAACAATTATAGCTATTATGTTCATTTAAATACCTTTCAAAAACATTTTTTTGTATCAAAGAATTTAAAGTGCACTTTTGGAATTCACTAGAAAATTTTTTTCAAATCCTCAGAATCTTTTGAATGATCCCTTTTCAGCACTGAAATTATTTCCACTGTCTTTTGTGGTGCTCCACTACCAGATTATCTCCATTAAGAAACAGACCTTTGCTCTTGTGATGTCCCACTGAAATCCATGGGTTATCACAGCTTGCAGCTCTGGTACTGACAATGAGAAATCCCTCCTCCCTTGACTTTAGTCAGCACTTAGAACGCCAGGAGCAGCTGGCGTGGCTCCAGCTCGAGTAACCATCTCTTGGCTAACCCTGGACTGATTAATACACTGCTCTGTGTCAAAACTCAACTCAGTGCAAAGTAGAGCATGAGAAATGTATGGCCATTGAGCTTGGTGGCTGACCTCCTCTCTGCTGAGTATGACAAGGCTACCCCTCTCTCCTCAGCAACCAAGAGCAGTGCACTTAATTTCTGAATTATTATCTCTACTAAAGGGTGAGGGAGTTGGTTATCGTTGGCTGCTGTACCCAGGCAGAACAACAGAGGACAGCTGCACAAGAGCCTGGCAAAAGACTTTGTAAGATTTGTTCATCTTTTTTTCTATTGGTGTATTTGTGTAAAGTCTACTCTTTATCCGTTACAAATAGCAATGCAATGAGCAGTTGCATTTATACCTCACAGAACATGAGTACACTCAGTTGCCTCTGGGGCTCACAGGTTCAGTGCCTATTCATACCCTCTTCCCACATGGATCACAGGTGCATCGATGTCCATTAGGCTGTTTTGCACAGAACTTCTTGACCTGTAGCTGAGTACAAGTAGCACTGTCTTTTCAGAAGATTAGCTTTCCATTTCCAGGTCATAAACTAACTTGTTCCCATGAACTGCCCATGTTTGGTTGACTTTACCTTACTGCTCTCAGGTCTGTTAATGCTCTCTGTCATATTACTGCATTCCTCCATGCTGATGTGACCACAATTCAGTGGAAGAGAACCTCCTGGCTGAGGGACATGACTCTATACCATGAGGCTGGCCTCTTCTGGTGTTCAGTTAACATCTCCACAACAATATCTACAGCTGACAAAGGCTTGTGCCTTTTTTTGTGAAATATACATATTTAAATACAAATATATGCTTGTTTAATTATAAGAATTTAGAGTGTTTCTTTCATGTGATTTTAAACAATTTCTATAATATTGGGCGCTTACTTTGTATAAGCTGTATTTTCGCCCAGAGTTCAAATATATTTGCATCGGGACTGATAAAGTACAGCATCATATGGCTTTAACATCTCCAACAACGTACCCTCTTTTGATTTCCATATGTGTTTAACATGTACAGCATCTCTTAAAACATGTGTGTGCTACCTTTTGGACTGGTGTGTCCTCCAGGGACTCTTGTGTTTGGAAACTTGGTCCCTAGATGGTGACTCTCTTTGGGAACTGTGTTGCCTTTAGGACCTTAGGCATGGCTGGCAAAGAAAGGTCACTGGAGGCTGGACTTTGAAGGTTATACTGGCCCCTGGTTACTGTCTGTCTATGTTTTGATCAACTACAATGTAAGCAGCTACAACAGGCTCCTGCCACCACGGACCATGACACTCCATATGCCTTCTTCTCCATGAAACATTGTAAATTGAGTTAAAATAACCCTCCCCTTTAAGTGCTTTGTATTAGGCATTTTGTCACCATATAAGGTAATCAATAAAGTTCACATAGAGTGCATTGCTTACAAAAGTCCCACCTCCTCCTACCTAGTTAAGGTTCCTTTTCTTTGAGGTAAGAGATGTACTCTTCTCTCTTGGAAATGCCCTGTGTTCAGCACAGCATGGTGACGTGTGCTTACTGTGTAGCACATCACCAACCTCATTCCACCTACAAAACTCAGCTTCATACTTGAGAACCCACCTCCAATCCCTCTCCCCAATCCTCTCATAGAAACATTTACGTCTTCACCATTTAAAAAATACATGTAAGAAAGGACTGATTTTTTAACCTGTAATATTCCTTGTTTTTCTTGGCTAGTTTCACTTCTCCTTTGTCTGTTTTGGTATTTCAAAGGACCAAGATTTAGCTTTTTGATGGCATACACTGTTTTTAATCAGTTAATCACTAAAACATATTTTTCTTCTGTTTCTTTTTTTTCCACTTTATTGATCTTTTTATAACCTCTGACTGGAACTTTAACTGGAAATAAACATTCATGTTTTTATTTTTACTGATGTGAGTGTTTGTTATACCACAGAGCTTATTAAATGCCTAATGTTATTTTGCTTTTCACCTTTTGTTTTGAAATACTTACAAACAGCACAGAAAAGTTGTGACACTGCCTCAGAACTGTCATTATGACCTTCATCCTACTTCTCCATCATATTAGCTTCATATATGAGCATGGGCACTTATCCAGACTCCAGACACCCAGATTGGAACGGCTATGCTAACCAGGAGCCAACTGCTATGAGTTTCCAGGTCTCTTCAGACAGTGTTGCTCCAAGGCCTTATCCTACGGTTGTTGACTACATTCCCTCTGAGTTGTAAATCTTCGTCTATTCTTATCTTTCACGTTTGATACTACAGTAAAGGCTGTTTTGTTGTTGTTGTTGTTTTGTTTGTGTGCTTGCTTTTTCTTGACATTTACTCATAATGGGTTGAAGCCATGGTTATTATTCAAGGAGTATTATAGGAAGGATGTTCCTTTTCCAACATGTCCTGTCAGGGGTAGGTGCTGAAATCTCTTCTTCCTGGTACCTGATGGTCCTTGTTTTACTATGTCTTATGGCAGCCAGGCCCAGTGGTTTCCTCTTTAAAATTGTTTACATGCAGCCAAATTCATTTCTGTGGTTTAGTTTCATAGGCAAATAATGCATCAAGGGTGACCCACCACAGTCAAGGTTCAAAGGTCCCAACTAGCTCCCAGTCTTTCCAAGTGCCTCTCTGTGGGAAAAGTCTCCCAACATCCATTTCCACTTATTATTTTTCTGTCCTTTAATTTGGTTTATTACAGACTGCCACATGATCAGAAACTTGGGGCCTTGATCCCCAGCATGATTCCATTGGAAGACAGAGAAGCCTTTAAGAGGTGGGGCCTAGTGGGAGCCATTAAGTCACTGGGAGTGTGCCCTCAAGGAGAATCATAGGACTCCTCTTTCTCTCTGCCCTGTACTTGTCACAAAGAGAACAAGTTTGTTTCATGATTCAATGTCACTATTATATGACCTGCAGCCCAAAAGTTACTTTGGGTCTGTGTTTGCTTTTCATCAAACACCTTCAGTGATAAAATGATGAGGACAGTGTCTATCTCATAGAATTGACACCAGGATTAAATTAGCCTACTTATAAAATATTTGAGATTCTATTGGGCATGAAGTAGGATTACTTAGGAGGCAGCCCTCTACATACATCTGGGAGGGATTATCTTGATTATATTAATTGATTTTGGAAGATCCATCCTAATTGTGGGTGGGACCATTTCCTGAGCTTGGAATCCTAGACTAAATAAAATGAGAAAGGGCGCTGAGCAGTGTGCATTCATCCATAGATCACTACTTCTTGACTGTGGATGTAATGTGACCAGCTACTGAAGCTCCCACCATTGTGACTTCCCTACCATGATGGACTGTGAGCCACAATAAACCTTTTCTCCCCTAAGTTGCATTAGTCAAAGGATTTCATCACACCAAGAGGAAAAGAAACCCAAGGTAAAGAGCAATTCCAAAAGTGGTTGTTTCAGGGCTGTTTCCATTGTGGACATTGGACAATGACTCTCACACACCAGTCTGTAGGATATGCATAATGGAAGGGATTGGAGAGTGCTCCTTTGCCTCCTACTGACTGTTCTTCTCACTGGCAGGACCAGGGCAGTCTTGAGACCCAAGATTCTGAGTTTACAACAGGTTCTTGCTTGTTTCAAGCCACAAAGTTTCTGCATACAAATCTTCTAAAATATTCTTCCCCTTTAAACAGCTGAGTTATTCTTTGAACAGCATAATTAGCATATAAAGGGTGAGTTTTCCATCTAAAGGCACCTGAGGCATTTCAGATTCAAGTCTCTGGAAATGACCTTGCTTTTAAGGTGTCTTCAAATCACTCTTCCCATGAGCGCTTTGCTCTGGAGATGAAGGGGAGGCATTGTTTCAAGCACAAAGGGGCCCTCACACCAGCCAGACCTGAAAGACTCAGGAGTGCTTTTATAAAATCCCATCACAAAGCAGAGGTGTTGGAAGTGCAGGATGCTGGGACTCAGCTCATCACTGTTTACTATGCTGTCTGCCCCTCCAAACTAGTACCTGAAAATAACTGTGTGAAACTGCTATTCTTGTCACTTACAGTTTAATTTCCATATTGCAAACATGCACTTTGACTTTTCATCACATGATAAGCACCATAAGACTCACAGAACTGAGAAGATTTATGCAGGCCCATATCTTGACTGGCTCTTGCCTGGAGTACTGGCTGTATCTTCAGGAGGTAGACATTAAAATCCCTCAACTCTGGATTGTTTAGGTGCATGCAGTGACTGGATTGTGGCTACAAGCCCTGAGTGCTGTTGCTTTGGGTAGCAAAATGGTTAGGAACCCCTCTCCTGTCTATGGAGACAATTAAGCCTTGAGATTTTTCACTACAAAATATTAAAACCATGAACTCTATGCTTACCCTGAGTCTGTGATTTATTTTCTTCTTTGCTTTCCCAATTCAGGAGATTTCCTAGTTGTTCTGAGTGAACACAGCCACCTTTAGTCTCTTGTGGTCCTTCATGATCAGTAGACAATAGGCTGGTGAGGTTTTAAAATCTGGCAGGAATGACCAAGATTTGGACTAACACTTTTTCTGTTTGCTGTGCTTTGTGAGCCAATGAGGTTAACAGGGTGGGGATGGGGGGCATGGTGGTACCCAGGTGGCTTCTAGATTACATGTTCTTCATAGGATATGCTTAGGTTCTCATTTCTGTGGGCCCTGTCAGCTCTGCTTGATGGAAGAACACCAAGTCATAGCAGGAACCAGCAGTTAAGAGCTTGGTGGTTGTGGTGGTGCGGTATCTACATATATCAGGTCTGTTATTGCCAAGAAGTCACTCTTCTGACTAAATAGCATGCACTCTACTGTGGGTTTACTCAAGATTCAGATACTGGCTTGGCCAAGGGCACAGTGAGGAGCAACAGTTTAAAAGAAGAGCTTGTTCCAGATGCCAGGCACAATGCAATACCTTTGCGACGGATGGAAAAGAGTAGGAATGTTGAGAGCAGGCTGTGGCCTATTCTAAGTTACTCTGTATTATATAAAATGATGGTTTTCAGGATCCACCTTACACTGGAAGACTCCATTTTACAAGCAGCTTTTTATTTCATTTTGGGGGAGATAGCAACTGAAGGCCCTGGGTGGGCCCAGAAACATCTATAAGGCACAAACCATTGAGTACAGACTAAATAACTTATTTCTGTGAATAGAAGAAGGCTATCCTATAAGTTTATTGGTGTGAATTTAGACTATCAGAGCACATGATATTAGAATATCAGAGCACATGATATTAAAATAATATCAGTGAAAAAAGGTTCAAGAACTTACTGGATTCACTAACCAAGGAAAGGGTATAACTTTCCCATCTGGACTCCATAAAGTGATGAACATCTAACAGTGTGATGGTCCCACACAAATCTATCATCTAATACCTAGTGTGTGCTTTAAGGTCTGATAAACAGAAGACTCCCCAACTGTCCCTGGAGCTTTGGTCACCCACTGTTGACAAAGCCCACTGTAGTACAAATTTCTAATAGGAATTTTAATAAAAACGTGGAGCCAAAATATTGGGATAAATGCTGAAAGATCAGAGAGACAAAGGAACAAGCCACAGCCACCACCTCTTACCTCACCAACTCCTCAGCCTGAAAAACTCAAGAGAATTTCAGTCAGAGGATTTGTGGAGTTGGTGAGGTGAGACATGGTACTGGCTTGTTCCTTTGTCTCTCTGATCTTTCAGAATTTACCCCAATATCTGGCTTTGGGGTTTTTATTAAGACCATTTAGGAATTCCTGTTATATTTGGCATCCAACTTATGGGGCAGGAATTCATGAAAAAGCCACAGGCTCAGGCCAGAGCCACATGTAGCTCAAATCTCTACCCTGCCTGGGCCAGGAGTCCCTACTCTGCTGGCTAAGTCTCTGTTGTAGCCTCTCTGCAGCAAACTCCCCCTGCCCAGGCTCCAAACACACCAGAATTAGCTGTTTTTGCATGTTTCCCCATACAAACAGATGGCTTTCTAGTTTCTCCCCTTTGGTTTTCTCTAGACCCCATCCTCGGGCTGCTGCCACACTGTCATCTGAATTGTCATTGTCAGCAGATTTGGTGAGTCAATTAATATTTCTTAAAGGGGGAAATTAGTTAAAAGAAAGTTTTTTCCCCCACATTAAAAAAATGGGAAACATTTTTACAATGGAAGGCATTTGGTCACTGTTTGACTATACATTAAATGGTCTGAAAACGGAACAATTAAATGAGAGAATAATTAATGCTGATGGCATAGATGTAATATCAATTATAAATACTATTTGTTTGATCATTTCTGTTTTATCATTAAAAAAGTTGGTTAATGAGTGCCAAGATAAAGGTTTTAGAAAAACTTGTTAAAACAGATCATAGAGAAATTCAGACCCAGACAGAGGAATGTAAAGGAGAACCAATCTCAGCATTGCATTATAAGGTTACAGAGAAACAGCCTAAGGCTTTTAAACAGCCAACCTTAATCTATCCAGTAGATTACAGGAACCTTACAGGAACTGCCCAGTGATAGATATCCTCAAGGCTGTGTAAGAGCTGACTGGACTCCTGTGCAAATGTTAGATTTGAGGAGATTCAAAGAAGCAATAGTCTGTATGGCATCCACTCATCTTTCATGAAGCAACTGTTAAACTCCTGGTCAACATGTAGTAGAATTATCTCTCAAGACTGGAGAGATTTAGTCACAGCCATCTTAGAGGCTGGTCCCCAATTACAGTGGATAGCCTGGTTGAAGGATGAGGCTAAGATCATTGAACAACAAAGTAGAGCTAGAGGTATGGAAATTTCCCAAGATCAACTTCTTGGAGAAGGTGATTATGCTGATATACAAAGACAATCTTTATATGATGACCACATCCTAGCTTTATGCCAAATGGCAGCCTTGAATTCTTGGGACAAAATTGAAGACGTACAAAAGAAAATTGAGTCATTTACTGAAGCTATACAGGGCCCAAAAGAAACCTTCACTGATTTCTTACAAAGAATGAATTTAGCAGTAAATAGAATGATACCAAGTTCAGAAGCTAGAAAAATAATAATTGAATCTCTGGCTTTTGAAAGTGCTAACACACAATGCAAAAGGGTAATAAGGCTGTTAAAGGCAAGATCAGCACCCTTGGAGGAATGGATATAAGATACTATTAACATTGAATCTCATGATCATGATGATGCTTAGATAGGAGAGGTGATTTCCAGAGGTTTGAAGAAAAATCAAAAAGTCAGATGTTTCAATTGCAGTAAACAAGGTTACCTAAAAAGGGACTGTAAACAGGGCATTCCTAGAAACAATATTTTTGCTAGGAGTAATCCTAATAGAATGCCCCTCCCTTCTAGATTATGCAGAAGGTATGGTAAAGGCAGACATTGGACTAACGAATGTAGATCAACAAGGGAGAGTCAAGGCAACCCTTTGCCATTGGGAAACTCCTGAGGGACCTGTTGCAGGCCCCCATGTCAAACTCAGTTCAGTCCTTTCCTGCCATCATGAAAGAAACTTTTTGGCAAAACAATTAAAGTATGTAAGAAACCATACTGCTCTAGATGATAGAACAATTTTAGAAAATAAAACAAAAATTTAAGATGAAATTATAAATCAAAAATGACAAAAATTGGATTTGGAAACTCCCCAAAGTTAGGGTTGGGGAAAGGTTTTGTGTAGCTAGAGTTTTCCTGCCTGGCCCACAGTCAGGATAAATCTCTTTCACCTGCCAGTCCCACAGCCGCTCAGACCCAACCAAGTAAACACAGAGACTTATACTGCTTACAAACTGTATGGCCGTGGCAGGCTTCTTGCTAACTGTTCTTATATCTTAAATTAATCCATTTCTATAAATCTATACCTTGCCACATGGCTCGTGGCTTACCGGCATCTTTACATGCTACTTGTCCTGGCGGTGGCTGGCAGTGACTCCCTCCGCCTTCCTGTTCTTTTTATTCTCTCTGTTAGTCCCGCCTATACTTCCTGCCTAGCCACTGGCCAATCAGTGTTTTATTAGCAACACATTTGCCATACAGAACATCCCACAGCAGTTTTGTTTTTGTCTTTCAGAAGAATGAAGGCTGAGAAATCTGAAGAACACTGGAAAATGAGACATCTGAAGAAAAAGGACAAATCATCTAGAAAACATGTCCCACGAAAAAGATTTTCTGCAGTGAACCATGACCATGCCTAACAGTAACTTTGAAGTCTCCAAAAGGATGATGGGATGCCACAATGATGATTCCATCAGGCCACTGATAACGCCATTAACTTGACAAATACCACCCCAACATTGGCTTCGGACTACAAACTTCTCAGGACAGTATCAAGATGACTAGCTAAGATGATACAGCCTCAAAGACTACTCCAGTCAGGACTTGACCATAATCCTAAATTTTATTTGCATCCCCATAAGATTACCAGCACCCCCAATCAGCAGGAAGTAGCCTAGAAGGCTACACCCACATTCCCAAAAAATGGATTATTGATATTTGTCTTTGTTTAGTGGTTGGTTAAAAATTATTATTGGTCATAGTCAATCTCTTCCTAACAGAACAAAAAAAGAGGATATAGATAAGAGGTAGATTATTGAATCTACTCTGAAAAAGAAGATCTAGAAATGATAGGATAAAAGGTAGATTATTGAATCTACTCTAAAAAGAAAAAAGGGAGAATGTAGATATGAAATAATAAAAAGGTAGATTATTGAATCTACTTTTAAAAAGCAACTACTAGTTTTAAATATTTTACATTGGATTGGATTTTTGTATATTGTATACAAATTTTGTATATTGATACAAAGTTTAGATTAATTTTGCTAGAAAATTCTGTACATACATTTCTAATCTTGTTCAAGGTATTGTACCAATACAGTTCATTTAACAATGTAATGCAAATTGCTAGTCCTTGAAAGTTATTATTAGCAACTAATTAGGATATAAAGAAATGAAAGTTAGTAGTTGTTACAATTGAACTTGTGGTCATATTAGGTTTGTTTTCAAGGTCAAACATATATATTTTAGATAAATGGGTCATCTTCAAACACTTCAGAAATCTACAGAATATGACATTTAGGATGTTTTAATAACTTGGATTCTTTTTTTATGACAATGAGACATGTCTGCTCCTGGCAGCACTAATCTGCTTCAGAGAAGATGATGGGCATTGAAGAAAACTCCATATGGAGTTTACTTTCTTTGTGGCAAAAGTTAGCCATTGGGCAAGAAAGTGCCCTTGCCTCAACTGTTGATAGTGTGCTGTCTAAATGGACAAGCAGGACACACAAAAAAAAGGACTGTTGAACCTTGCCAAGACAAAGTAGAACAGAAAAACCTGCTTCACTGAAAAGTCTGTGATATATGCTAAGCCTATAGGCCAAAGATGGATGACCCAAAGTTGCAGAGGAACCTTAGGTGACTGTCCAGGCAGCCAGCTGTTTCTGTCATTTCTCACATTTTTTTTTGGAAGTCGCTTGCTTGTACTTTCTGCTTACTTAGGTAATATTATTTCTTTCTTAGGTGTAAGAGAATTGAAGACTAGATAGTTATAGTTATAGTTTTCCTTGTTAACAAATTCAGAAAAGAAACTCACTAAAGAGGTGTAAAGTATATAAGTTTGAAAAACATCAAAATATAGTATTTGGTTGGTAATACAAATTAGGATAGAAAGTAAATTAGGTACAACACTTTGGACTCACCAAAATAGGATAGGTAATGGAGTATTTTCTTTGAATTTGTCAAATATTCAGGACTGGATATTGTTAATGTGTTTCTTGACTGTATATATTGTATATACTTATTGTACTTATTGTATATAGTTTTTCTTATATTATTTCTTTTATTATTTTAGATGAAAAAGGGGGAAATGTGATGGTGTATTGTGTACCCTAATAAAATTTGCCTGAAGATCAGAGAACAGAACAGGCCACTAGATTAAACATAGAGGCCAGGCAGTGGTGGCACACACCTTTAACCTCAGTACTGGGAAGTGCACATCCTTTAATCTCAGAAAGTGATGGCTGGGCGGAGGAAGGTATATAAGGTGTGAGGAGACAGGAACTAAAGGCTTTTCCACAGAAGCATTTCTTTCAGCTAGAGGCTTTTTTGGCTGGAGCCTTTCAGGTGAGGACTCAGAGGATTTCAGTCAGAGGATTCATGGAATTGGAGAGGTGAGACATGGCACTGGCTTGTTCCTTTTTTTTTTTTTTTAATTTTTTTTTTAATTTATTATGTACACAGAAGAGGGTGCCAGATCTCATTACAGATGGTTGTGAACCACCATGTGGGTGCTGGGAATTGAACTCAGGACCTCTGGAAGAATAGTCAGTGCTCTTAACCTCTGAGCCATCTCTCCAGCTTTTTTTTTTTTTTTTTTTTTTTTTTTTTTTTTTTTACTAAAAGACAGTTTAGCAATTTATGTTATGGGCTAACTTGACTGCCTGTCTATCC
The DNA here is from genome assembly GCA_902168415.1 of Peromyscus melanophrys. NCBI lineage: Eukaryota > Metazoa > Chordata > Mammalia > Rodentia > Cricetidae > Peromyscus > Peromyscus melanophrys. Next base: position 42,384 of record CABHPR010145332.1, read on the forward strand.
ACCTGTCACCCATCAAGACCTGGATGGAAACCCCCCTAGTTCCTGCTCTCAGACATAAGTTTTACCTTACAACTGTAACATCTTTGATCTCAAAACCTGACTCCCAACACCTCCTTCCTAGCATTAGTTTGGTTCATTATCTTATCTATTCAGACTTTCTCAACACACTTCTGAAAATTCTTGAACTTTACTGTATTCTCTTTAACTTGTATTCATTCTGTAACCCATATATATGTGCATAGAGATACATAAATTTACTTACTCTGTGGTTTGTGATATGTGATGAGAGTTAATATTACCAATTACAATAGAAATAAAAAACCATACATTTGCTTTGGCCAGGTTAGCAAGGTATGAGGGATCATATGACAAATTGCTGATACTGAAATAACCAAGCTTTGTGAATTTATTGTTATTAATACATTCTGACATCATGGAAAGACATAAACATGTTCACATATGTTTCAAGTGTAGTTCCAAACAGCACAGAAATAGAAACACAATAGAAATAATATCCTAACTGAAGAACTTCATAGAATTATTCTGGAAATGTTTTTGATGTAGCTTGAGTAGTACAGTGTGGCCACTGAGTTAGCCTCACAGGATACCTACATATTGGGATACAGATAATGCTACAGAGCTTACTACAGTATTGTGGAGTTAGCTTTAAGATACTGTATGACCTATAATCCTAATGTGTAGAATACTTAAGGAATAGTTAGCAATCTATGAAGGTAACAATCAATGCTTATGAGTGAGTGGAAGGCAGGGCCACTGGCTTCCCACTTCAGCATAGGCTCCTTGGCCACATCCTCAAGTCCAGCAGTCTCTGGGTACATAATTTGAGCTTATGGTTATTTGCTCTAACAGTTGACAAACTTTGGGTCCATTCTCTTAATTTGGGCCCTTGCTCCATGATAAAGCTGCTGTTCTGGAAGCCACCTGCCAAGCAGGTGACATGTTGGGTTTCTCTGAGTGTTGTTAGATTTTTTTTTTCCTCAGTATTTGGTTTCAAAAATGATGATCATGATGTATCACAATGAATTTCTTGTGTTTTATGCTGACTGGAGTTTGCTCATCTCCTTGAATATATAGGTTTATGTCTTCTACAAAATTTGGAGGTTTCAGATACAGTTTCTTCAGGGTCCTCAGCATGAGTCTCTCCTGAAATGATAGTTGTGTGACAGTTGGAACTCCAATTCCATGGGACTTGAGGAGAATTCTTTGTCTCCCAGTCTACCTTCTCCTTGTTCATTTTTATATTGCATATATTTTATACTATATATATATATATATATTCCAGAGCTCATCAGTTTATTCTCCTTTGACCAAGGGTGTCTTCCTTCTGCTTTTGAATTTACATACACCAAGGTTGTTTTGTCTGCAGCTATAGCTGTTTTTTCCAAGATCTTTTCTTTTCTTATTTGCTTTCCAGTGTTCCTAGTGGCTCAGTAAGAGTTCTAAGACCATTACTGTTTGATTGTTGTCTTGTTCCTACTTAAATCCTCTATTGGAGACTCAGCACACAGTCAGCATGCTCAAGTTCAAAGCTAGCAAGTGAGTCACCGGCTCACTCCCATTATGATGGTGCAGGGGTACTAGATGTATATGTGAACTCTTGACTCTGCTTTTTCTTCTGCCCATCATGCTCCAGCTCATTTAAGATGCCCTACCCCAGCTGAAGAGGCCAAGAGTGTGCCTGTTCCTGCCCAGGGAGCCAGAAAGCAGATCAACCCTGGAACTGCCTCCTCTTGACTCCAGTGTGGAGACAAGAGCTAGACAGCCCCTCTCTGCTTGGGTCCTTGACTTATCCCAGCCTATAAGTATAATTCTGGTCTATTCTGATACAGATACTGATTCTATTCTGATCTTAATAATAAAAAATGATATGCCTAGCATGAGTGAAAATGTGGAAACATCTTGGTTGATGAAATATTCTTCCTGCAAGCAAGTAGACCTGAGTTCAATCTCAGAAACCCAGTGGGGAAAAGAAAGATGAATATAGTGGTACATACCTTACCAGCACTGAAGAGGCAGATATAGCTGGGATCAGTGGGAATCTCTGGTCAGCCAGGCTTGCTTACTTGGTGAATTACAGGTCAGTGAGAGACCCTGTCTCAAAACCAAAGTTGAGAGACATCTGAGGAACAACACCTAAGGTTGTCCTCTGGATGCTACACACATGAACCTGCATACACATGTTCCCATACACACACACACACACACACACACAGGTTGAATTGTTTGTTGTTTACTTGTGTTTGTTTTAGCTTTTAACCTCGATAGACATTTTTGAAGATTTGTTTTTTGTAATGTGTCTGTGTTCGTGTGAATGAGTATCATATGTGTGAAGGTATCCGTAGAGGCCGAAGCGGGTGTTGGATTCCTGGAGCTGGAGTCACAGGCATTGGTGATAACCCAGTGTGGGCTATGGAAAGTGAACTCAGGTCCTCTGAAAAAGCACAAAGCACTTTTAATCACCAAAAGATCTCTTTAATTTCAACAACAACAAAAAAAATAAGGTGTTCTTTCTTTTGCTTGCTTGTTTTTTTCTTTGTGTGTTTGTACATGTGTATGGATAAGTAGAATTGTGGTTATGGACATCTGTAGGGACAACTGGCTTGATACATGGGTACTTGGATCTGAAATCTGGTTCTCATGATTGAAGAGGAAACTCTTTTAACCACTGAACCATCTCTCCAGCCCTAGATAAACACAATTTGATGCACAGATTATTATAAAAAAATTTTCATGTCTTACCTTCTTTGGGAGGAAGCTGAGCATAAGGAAGAGAGAAAGACGCCCAAGTCAAAGGCCAAATGAAACATCCTAGCCTGAGCTCTTGTCTCCATTCACCAGAGCACAAGTCTGAAACATTTGTGGTGAGCTTGAAGTTATCCAAAAGCAGTATCCTGAGGTGTGACAAATTCTGTTCATAGCAACACATCCTCTAGCCTGTGACCAGCCTGGGCTTTCAGGGTCCTGTGAGGACAGTTTAGAACCTGAAAGATGGCCTGGGGAAAGAATCTATGAGAGAAACCAGCTCTGCAAGTCAATTCCAGTGTGAAGCAGGAGCCCAAAACACAAACAGAGAAGGGGAGAGGGAGAGAGGGAGAGAGGGAGAAGAGGAGAGAGAACTTATTCCGAGGTGTGGCTTGTGTGAAATCCACATTCCTGAGCAGTTCCCTGGGCCTGGCTGGCAGGTAATATTTTATTGCCTCAGAGGATGGACACCCACTTGAGATTTTGGTGGGTCAGAGGGAGGATTCTGGGGTTAAATTTACCTGAACAACAATGAGACTGTGTCATGTGGGGTTCCAGGGCTCTCTTCAACATGCACAAGGAAGCAGGTTTTCAGCTAAAGATAAACAGACCCTCCCCGTGGGTTTAGTAAGCTGTATTATCTGCCTGATGAAAATGGAAACGTTAGCATCCTCTTACAAAGCAGCCGAACGTCACCCTATTGTTCTCAGATTCTCCCATGGTAGAAGTAGAATTGTTAAATTTTCTAAGTCCTTATTTATTTATTTTTTATTGCCTTTCTCCTGCACATAAAAAGGTTTCTAAATTCCTTGGGGTTCCTTTGAGAGAATGTAAATGTATTTCATCACTCAAACAAAATGAAACCAATAAAGAAGCAACTACAGGGAAGTGAAAGAATTGTGGCTGCTTATACTCAGAAAGGTTGATGCAAAACACTTTTCATGTCTGATGAATCCCTGGTGCTGGGAAGAAGCTGCAGTATCAGTCAGATTGTGGCTGAGGTGTTGCTGTTACCCTCCATTCAAGGGGATGCTAAGAAAGACCTTTCCCTTGGCTTCTTGCTAAAGATGTCTTCCCTGGAAGATCTGTGCTGGTTTTAGAATAAGACATCACATTGTAACTACTTACCAATAAAATCTAGAGTGATCTGAAAGTAATAAACTTTATTGAGCATAGGTAGGATCAGGGACTTTAGGCCCATCACCTAAACAACTCTCCCAGTTTTCTTCAGAAAAGTGGGAGGATATATGTGTTGAGTTACAGTTTGACTCTATGGTTGGGCTTGGAATCCAGAAGGGGATAATCTGGTGCACATGTCATTGCATAGTTCAATGGCATAAAATGTGTAGAGCCCTTGGATTATGGTGACTACTGCAGGACCCATAATTATGATCTGGGTGAGCAGGAAGTCTAGTGGTTGGTGATCTGGGGATACTTCCCTGGGTAGGACAAAGGGCAGTCAGACATTATATGCCACTGAGCACCCTCTGAGACAATGAAACTGTCACAAGACCACCCTCACTTGTTCCTCATTTTAGTTTTTAGTTATCTCCTGCCAATGTGGGAATTGTCTCACCTTAGCCTAGTGACATCCACCCAAGGGAGTGAGGTATAGGCTGGGCTAGGGTGCAGACAGCAATTGGTCTGAATACTGAGTTACTTGGCTTGGGTTGCACGTTTAGTGGATTCCAGGTCCTACAGTGTACATTGTGTATATAGTAATCAACAGCATAGACACTTGCTTGGCATAATTAGGGTTGTTAATTCTGCTATTTCACTCCTGGGAATATGCGCAGATAATTCATACCCTATCATAGAAATATTTCCACTCCCAATGTTTATTGTTACTTTATTCACTATAGGAAAGCATTGGAATCAACCTAGTTGTCTGTCAACAGATCAGATGAATGAATAAAGAAAATGTGTGTGTGTGTGTGTGTGTGTGTGTGTGTGTGTGTGTGTACTATTCAACTCTGAAGGAAAATTAGATCACAAAATTTGCTGGAAAATACATGAACTTAGAATGTATAATAATAAGCAAGGTCACATAATCACAAATAGAAAAAAATGCACGTGTCTGGGTTCCTCATATGTGAAACCTAGACAATTTTTTTTGTGTGTGTATGTGTATGTAAGTAAACAAATGTACATGTGGATTCAGTGTAATGTGAAAAACAGAACAGGAAAAGAATAAATACTAAGGGATGAGGGAGGACTGAATACAGCTAACGAACACAAACACAGAGATACTGCTTTTCTAGTTCTAATAGTGTGTCTTGGTTAGATTTTCTGTTGCCATGGTTAAGACTCTGACCAAAAGCAACTTAGGGAGAAAAGGGTTTATGGAAGTGTAGTGGGTAGCCATTCCAGGACCGAGGAGAGTTCTCCAGAGAACACCGCTGGACTGTGCTGCATCTTTTACAGAACCCGCCACCTACCTATCCCTTCATTTGTAAGTTATGCCGTTAAATAAATCTCCTTTTAACTACATGGAGTAGCCTTAATAATTTCACCAATATCTGGTGCCCAACGTGGGGCCCGAACCCACGACCCTGAGATTAAGAGTCTCATGCTCTACCGACTGGGCTACCATTTCTCAGGTACCATTATATTCCTTCTCAGGTCTTTGATGGGATTGAAGACTAGCAGTTATAGTTACAACTTAGTATTTATATATATATATATATATATAAATATATATATATATATATATTTATATATATTTATATTTATATATATAAAATCTCTTAGATAGTACATATTAAGTATTAGATTCAGGTTCTTTAGGATAGGACACCTTTTGGAATGATCTTTGTAACATACCATTTACCTATGCTCTAGACTTCTCTGGATTTTAGTATGTGTTTCTTGCTTGATATTGTTTGCATTGATTGTAGTTCCATCTTATCTAGGTCATTATCCCTAATTACTCCTAGGCAATATTTGATAACCATTCCTTTGTATATAATCTTGTATTAAGTTAGAACCTTCTTATTTAGACAAAAAGGAGAAGATGTAGTGGGTAGCCATTCCAGCTTTGGTCTGGAAGTTCCAACCTCCATTGAGGCTTCGGTAACTATCACGCCTACAAGGCAGGGCCAAGGGAGGGCTCTGAAGACCCGAGATCGGGACACGCTGCGCTCTCTTCCTGCTTGGACTGTGGACACTAGAGGTAGACTGAGGAGAGTTCTCCAGAGAACACCGCCAGACTGTGCTGTGTCTTTTACAGAACCCTCCACCTACCTATCCCTTCATTTGTAAGTTATGCCATTAAATAAATCTCCTTTTAACTACGTGAAGTGGCCTTAATAATTTCACCAATATGGAAGTTTATAGCTTATAGCCCACATCCAGGGAAGTCAGGTCAGGAACTCAAAGCAGGAACTGATACAGATGCCATGGAGGAGTGATGATTACTAACTTGCTTTTCCTAGCTTGCTCAGCCTGCATTTTTATTTTTATTTTTATTTTGGTTTTGGTTTTTCGAGACAGGGTTTCTCTGTGTAGCTTTATGCCTTTCCTGGATCTTGCTCTGTAGACCAGTCTGGCATCGAACTCATAAAGATCTGCCTGGCTCTGCCTCCCGAGTGCTGGGATTAAAGGTGTGTGCCACCACCACTCGGCTCAGCCTGCATTTTTAAAACTACAACTCAGGACCACCTTCCCAGAAGTGGCATTTCTCCCAGTGGACTAGGCCCCTGAAACAAGTAAGATAAACAGTAGTTTAGCCTCAGGTAACTTGTACCAGGCCTCTTTGCTGACACAGGCCTCTTTGCTGACACAGGCTAAGGACAGCCCTCAGAGACCTCAGGGCTGCACAAACCAGCTTGGAAGACACAGGGAAGCTGTGGTCCAAGTAACCCAAGGCACCCTTCTCAGGCAGATGGACCATCTGGAGTTCTAAGCAACATCACTTATTTTAGATACTTGCCAGACCTCTCTGGGCTTTGGACTTGTTACTCTGAGAGAATTGTCATTGAAATGAATCATATGTAGCTAAGCTCCTTGGATTACTGGGGAAATTATCAGGATGCTAAACTGAAGCAAAGTAAAAAGTAAAAAGCCATTAAGACTAAAGTCATTTGGGTTCCAGAGCACAGTGGTGTCAGGACACACTGAAGACTGGTTTTTAAATACTCCTAAAGCTCTAGAATACCAACTTTACAAGAAAAGAGATCTTATCTAAGTAATTCTCAGACATTTAAACTGTTTGAATATTTGCATAAATAATTACTTTCAGTAACTCCCAGTGGTAGTACTTTCAGTAATATGTTCACATTATTTTCCAGCGGTTGTTGCTAATGAAAGTGAACTGCATTTATGAATATAAATTATTAAGATTAGCCAACTGATACATGGCAGCTAATTTTCAAGATACTCTCTGTAAACACATAAACTTGTATTAAATATTCATATAATCATTGTGATAATTAATCCATAACGCAATTATAGCTGAAATTAAATTGTCTTATAAATAACCAAATAAAGTAGGACTTTAAAAGCCAGGAAGGTAACACATCAACTTTTACAACTTAACATAGCATCATTTTAACTCTGCTAATCCCAGCTGCACACAATAAAGCAAAGTCCCCACCTTATTCATAGGTGTATAGCTAAGTCATGAGACTGGGAGGGGATCATGGGCCTCTGTAAGAGGATTTCAGAAGAAAGCAAATGATGCCTCCTGGCCAGATGTTACCTGGTATTCAGTCTTCAGGCTTTGCCTTTCATCCCTGTCTTGGACCAGGTGAGATCAATAGTCCCCTGAATGTCCACTGAGGACATGGCTACAATGTCACAAGGAAAGGATGGGCAGGAGGAGCATCAAGATCCAGTTGTCTCTCTCCAGCCAAGATCCCCTGTGATGGGTCAGATGGCTTAAGGTTCCTGGAGGCACTGGGCGGTGCCAGGCTTGATGGGAGGGTCTCAGCGTCCTGACCCTCCTGTGTAGGGAGACTCTAAATGGAAGGGTGGAGAGTATCGTGAAATGCTTACTCGTGTTGTACAGCTCATGATCAGCTTTGGGCATGTTCCCTCTCTCTCCATCTGAAGTTCTGCTTGTGGGCCAATCTCTCTGCGTGGACTCCTGGCCTCACCCTTCTCTGCCTACTGAAGCTCATATTTTCTTCCTTGTTGCTGGCAAAGAAGCATTTTTATGTTTCTGGATCCTCTGCCCAGAAGCATTTCTGTCTTTCTATAAGTCCTGGTGAACTTTTTCCCTGAGACTTCTCTAGGCAAACAGTTGATATTTACGGTACCTTATAAAATTTGGGAATACATTACTATATCAATGTGGTGATGAAGATACTATCTTTGTAGTAGAGGACAGGGGATTTAGAAAGATTATTGTAGCATATATTAGAGATAATTTGGTAGAACAATGAGTTAAATTCAATTCTAATCTGTAAATTAAACTCCAAGCTAGGGTCCTTTTCTTCTCCTCCCCCTTCTCCCCACTGCAACCTCCTTCTCCCAGTCCCTGGCTCTGGCTTGTCTCCATATCTTTCTGTCTGTGTTTCTCTTTCATCTCTTTCTGTCTTTCATTTTGTCAGATGTCTTTAAGGCTTTGATTCATACAAACACGGCATTCACACATCCATATATATAGTGAAATGTCTACAGATAAGCAAGTTAGTATAGCCACTACCTTTTTATGTATGGTAAGAACAGTCAAAATCTACTCTCTTAGCATATTTTCAGTACAAAATACAGTGTTACTAATTCTACACATTAAATCTCTAGACTTATCCACCCTGAGAAAGCTCACACCCCTTGTCTCACTCCCTATAATCTAGCTCCAGAGCATGTGGCATTTTCCACCCTTCCCCGAGTCCTGGTTAAGGTCACTTTTTATCAAGCACCATTTCCTCAGTAATGCTAAAGACTTTTAACTTACTCCTTTTCACTAAAAAATATTTGACCAAGTAGAATGTAAGAGAAACAAACAAACCACTATAAACAGCAGAGATGTGCCATCTATCAAACATATGTGTAGCTGGAGTTTTCCTGGTCCTGCCTGGCTCATGGTCAGGACAAATCCCTCTCACCCGCCAGTTCTGCAGCTGCTCAGACCCAACCAAGTAAACACACAGAGACTTACATTACTTATAAACTTTATGGCTGTGGCAGGCTTCTTGCTATCTAGTTCTTCTATCTTAAATTAATCCATTTCTATTAATCTATACCTTGCCACGTGGCTTGTGGCTCACCGGCATCTTTACATGCTGCTTGTCATGGCGGTGGCTGGCAGCGTCTCTTTGCCTCAGCCTTCCACTTCCCAGAATTCTCTTCTCTCCTTGTCCCGCCTATACTTCCTGCCTAGCTACTGGCCAATCAATGTTTTATTTATTAGCCAATCAGAGCAACACATTTAACATACAGAACATCCCACAGCACATATGATGTCTGGAAGTGGGGTCAACACTATCAAGCTGAGCTTTGCCTTGGAAGATAAAAAAAGCTTCATCTGTAAAGAAAAATAAAATCATGATATTTGTAAGAACATAGATGCATGGATGAACATGGGAAAAAATGTTAAGCTATAAGCCAGACATCTTTGCAAATGTCATAATGAAACCTATTACTTGGTACACTAGCTAAAAATTAAGAATAAAACACCCCAGCCAACTGTATATTATATTGTGCCTGATCTTTAGCTTGCACCCTGTCTTGACAAAGAAATTACATATTACTTGTCAACTACTCCTAGTCAAAATTCACATGTGTAACCTTGCACCATGCTCCCAATTTTGTATAAAGTTCCCCAGAGAAGCTGCTAAATTATAGTGCTCATGAGATCCCATACTTCCTCTCTTGAGCTTGCCTTTTCAGGCTGTAACACAGTTCCTCCCAATTCTTTACTGTGTTTCCTCTCTGAGCTTTTTCTATAATGGTAACAGGAACCTACAAACACTGGATAGAGGTCTCTTTCTGTTCCTTTCATCCCCAAGAAGCCCCAGCCTTCACCATGGGCAACAGGCTCAGAAGGCAAGCACTGTGGGAATGGAGACCTATGTACCTCAGAATTAGGACTGCAATCTAACCATGCTACTGAAGAGCTCTGAAGGCTCGCAGGCTCTCACTAAGATTACATCCAACTTCACTTGGTGTTCTCACAGGGACATCTTTGGTGAGGAGAGTGGGCCTCAGAGCTGGCCAGAGGTTCACTTCACGCCTAGCTTCTTGAGTTCAGAAGAAGGCACAGGTATCGTGGTTATACCCAGACATTACAGCATCAGAGTATGTGAATTGCAGTATTGCAGTGTGCTAAAGCCTGTGGTGACCTCACCCAAATGATCTCTTCTCTCAAACACCTCTTGAATCAATTTTGGGGTATGAATCATGTTGGGAGCTTAATGTCTAGATGTTTGTGGTTAATTAATAGGTTACTTATGTAAAAACTACTATCATTGGTCACTGACAGTGCTAGCCCATCTTGACATATGCAGGTCCCCTTTGGTCCTCTCTGACATGTGTAGTTCTGTGAGGATGCAGGGCTGTCCCTTGGAGAGTACTGAACCTGAAGTGTGAAAGGTACAAGTGCTATCCCTATGAAGGATGAAAAGAGCTATGAGACTATGGGAACAGTGCTCAGGTGCAGGGTGGAATTCTGGTTTCCAGTACATGGTGGGCTCAACTGAGATGGAGAGCTGAGGTAGATCTAGTGCATGTGTACCAGGAAGGGTTCCCTGGGTGACACCACACTGCTTTGCTAACAGACCATCCTGCCTTTGTGGTGTGCTCTCTAAACCACCTCTGGTCTTTAGAAAGGGCCTACGGCATGGGTAACCCGAATCAGCACCTTGTCATGGTACTGATTAACCAGTACAGATTCAAAACCTTGCCATATAGCCCACAGACATATCTGGCTGGTTCTGACAGCTCACTCTGGACTTCTGAACTAGCTATTTTCTAGAACTGCAGCTATGGAATATAATTCTGCATTTTATTTCCTAGATAATGTGCTTTCATGAAGACACTCAGTTCTGTTTGGCTACCTTCGCTGCTGGGGTTTTCTGAGGAGCCATGAGTGAAGCCTGGAGCTTCACATACCCCACTATCAACTATTTGTGTGCAGGGTACTAAGGAGAGAGACCCAGCAGAAGAACTCCAAGGATCCTGCTAGTTAAGTCCATAGTCTTCAAGCTGATTTGTGCTACTTACCTTAGCCCTGAGGGAGAGACAGAAGTCTCTCTACAACTATAGCTAAAAATGGCGACTGTTAAAGCAATAGTAATTTTGTCTTCTTTGACAAGTTCCTGTATATGTGCTCAAACTAAACTACAATGCACTTTTCAGTTTTAAAGCTGCACAATACCCATTATGTGTACTAGCAGCCTGAACCACTTCACACACAAATACCCAATGCTTTAAAAATGCCAATTTTAGAATGCAATTGGAAAAAATTGCCATTGTTCATTTACGAAGAAGTAAGTCAGTAAGCCATTTAACTGGTTATGAAGTAGTAGCCTTAAAAGCTGATTGGAGCCTTGCTTACAATCATTTTCTCTTTGAGAAAACATTTTTGCTTAGTGTCTTCTGAGAACGCCAGTGAACAGCTGGTCATATTTCTGAGCAGGAGATGAAAAGACTCACCATATTACAAAGGAAATAGATTTGTGTCTCTCTGTGTGGTTGTAACATGGGCATAACAGAGTGGTCTTTCTCACTTTATTTTCTAAAACAGGATTCTAGCCTGGAGCACAAATTATTTAATGAGACACCTCAAAATGTGACATATTTCATTGGTGGATGGCTTGTCACCAAGTCTTTCTAAGGTTAAGTTTGCACATTTCACACTAGCATTAAATGCAATCCTTCAAAGTAGATGCCAAATTTCAGATGGCAGTGTTTCAAGACCATGATCAGCATCAGGGGGAGCTACATCATGTTACACACGGAACATGGCCTCTGACCAATCCTGTGCTGAAATCTGAATTTGGACACACAAATGACTCACATGGATCTCTGCTTGGATCTGATTGGAGAGGAAAAGCCAAAAAGAACATTAAAAGAGTAACTATCTCTGTGTTCTTGCTATCAGTATCCTTCAGTGACTGCGAACTTTAAAGTAAAGCTTGCTAGCTGAGGGCCAATGACACTTTGCTTCTTTGAATTTGCATGCTGCCTTACATTTTGATAGACCACTGGGATTTTTTTTTTAAGATGAAAATGTCACGTAAAAGCGGTGGTGAGTTTTGTTTGTTTTTGTTTTTTGTTTTTTGGGTTTTTTTTTTGTAAGTTCTCCAAAAAATGAGAAAATTTGGTCTTCATGAGTCCTCTGAATACAGAATAGGGGCCTTAAGTAGAGTGGTCATCACCTTGCCCACAAGAGAAGGCGTGACTTCCTTACCTTACCCCAACACAAAGAGGGCTTAGTATGCTGGTTAGTTTTATGTCAACTTGATACAAATTAGAGTGATTGGAAAGAAGGGTGCCTCAATTAAGAAAATGCCTCCATAATATCCAGCTATGGTCAAGCCTGTAGGGTATTTTCTTAATTAGTGAATGATGTGGGAGGGCCCAGTCCATTGTAGGTATGGCCACTCCTGGGTTGGTGGTCCTGGGTTCTATAAGAAAGCAGACTGAACAAGACAAAGGGTACAAGCTAGTAAGCAGCATTTTTCCATGTATCCATCTTCCTTACTCCAGGTTCCTGAACTGTTTTAGTTCCTTTCCTGACTTCCTTCAATGATGAACAATGATACGTAAGTATAAGCTACAGAAACCTTTTCCTCTCCAAGTTGCTTTGGTCATGGTGTTTCATCACAGCAATGATAACCTTAACTAAGACATATGGCTTCCTCTTTTCCCACCCACAGGAAAGGCATGGCTTCTCAACTTTTTCCTTCCATGGTGAGGATATGACTTTCCAGCTGGTTTTCTTCTAAAGGGGCCTAGTTATTAGTCAAGTATCCTGTTAATATCATCTGCCTTCCACAGGTAGGTTTGAATTTATTATTTCTGATTCATGGGTGGCTTATTATAATTTACAGAGACAGACTTCATATTGGCTAATAAATTGCCAAGCACCCATCTGTGTGTGTGGGAATAGGAGAATAGGAGAGTATGTAATTATACATGGAGTGAAAAGAAGAGAGAGAGACAGAGGCAGACAGAGAGAGAGAGAGAGAGAGAGAGAGAGAGAGAGAGAGAGAGAGAGAGT
>CABHPR010145332.1:55411-73786 GCA_902168415.1 Peromyscus melanophrys
GAGAGAGAGAGAGAGAGAGAGAGAGAGAGAGAGAAGATTGTGAACAGACTGGCCCAGCCTATCACTGTTCTAGGGTATCTGATCTGGTCAATACCATTCTCATAACACTGTCTGAACCTCTCAATGAGTAGATCACACATGTTACCATCTCAATTTCTTCACAAGGAAGCCAGAGTGGAGGGATGGTCTGGTTTATTCTTGCTTGGGGTTAACATGGCAGGATGATGGCTTTGACTTCAAATCCACAGTGGTAACCCTGTGGTCTGTCCATGGTCACACGGGCTCTTCAAGTACTTTTCAGATTGACAGAGTACAGTTTGTCTAACCCTAACCTAAGAATACAAGGTGCAAAAAAAAATGCCACATGTAAATTTTCTTCATCTTCACTTAAGAATAGAATTGAACTTGTCACTATTTGATTCAGAGTAGCTGTCTGGGGGTCATTGTAGCTGTTGATGTTGACAGCTTAACTGATATCAACATTTTTCTGTCAAGAAAATGAAGTAAGGTGAACTCTTTTTCTTTTCTCAAATTACACCAGCATCTGAGGAAATTGGTTTTATGTAATTGCGAATTGTAGACACTGCATGTTATGTTGGGAGTTTAATGAAAAACCTCAGGAAAGATGCATTTGACCTTCATTTTAACCGTAACTACTCTCCTGCTCATTGAAATAGGAAAATGTCTTGGAGAATCCAGTTCCAGTGAAGTAAACAGATCTCAACATGATTTTCATGGGTACCTTCCCAGTCCTCAGGCTGGCTCAGGACCTCTTGAACTGCCAGTCCTGGGTGTTGTGGCAGGATGGGAAGCCCCACCCTACTGGGCCTCCATCATTCATTTGCTACCCCAACTCCAGAGCATCCTCTTTACTAAACCCTTGGGTCATTCACTGGAAAATAAAACAGAAATCCATTTCAAAAGTCAACCAGCACACTGAACAGTTAAAACTCAACATGTGTCTGAGTAGAAAAGCAAATAAAGATAAGCTAAGGTTACACTCAGGGTGAGGGTCAGCCTAGAGGTTGGTGGGGCAAGACTACCTAAAAAGAGGGGATGTTATCCTGAGGATGCAACATTGTCAGCATCTGCTGAGGTGTCAGCACAAGTGATGGAGAAGGACACAGGGCATGCAGATGTGACAAGACCAAAAGGGACAGAAGAGCCAGAACAGGGAAGGTGCACCAGAAGAGGACTGTGGCTCTTCAACACACAAAGGCATTATGTCATCTTTCCCGCTTCTAGAACATTCCAATAAAAGAAATTTTATATAGTCATCTAAAAATGTGCTAGTATTCAGAAGAAACGCCTTTGTCAGGCCTTGTTTATAGGCATGGTAGCAACGCATCTTCAGACTATTTACAGGGATGAGTGGTTATTTGATTATCTTTCCTAGGGTGAGCTAAAGAAATGTCTCATCACCCCAGATAGAGAGTGAATAGAGAGACCAGAGTAAGATTTCTATCCAAGTCCAGCTTGGTGAGCCAATGAGTTCTTTTGGAGTTATTTATAGGAGTGTGGACACTTCTCAGGTATCTGCAGCACATGGAAGTACTACCAAGCAACCGTTTGCTTCTATATAACCCACAAAAGGGATGGGGACTGTTGAGGATCTCACAAGTATCTCCTGAGACACATGAGACTCCCTTCCAAGAGGGAATGTTGGCTCCTATGGGTCCTCACAGGAAAACATTCAAGATGGAGATGATTGTGCTTGACCCCAGGAAACAGCTAAACTGCAATGGTCTAATTAAAGAGATGCCTGTTTATTCATCTCATTCATGGTTATTTCATGTCACAGTGACAAGGTTTCGCTTGACTGACCTCCTGTGAGTCTTCTGGAACAGCTAGTCACATTAGCATGGCTCCTGAAAGGCCTGCATGGGAAGAACCCTCACCTTTTTGTGGACCACCTTCCTCTGAGTAAACACCCCACACCCCTCATCCATCCCAGAGTTGAGTGCTCCCCCACTGACTGATTGGCCCTCACTTCTTCCCCCAAACTCTGGCAGGACAAAGATCACATTGTCACAGCTGATGAAGAGGATGTTTATACAGAGGTCAAATTAGAGTAAACTTGTACTCTGAACCCCAAGGCAGCCTGCAGGAAGAGTGCTACTTCTAAAGTGAGGGTGTAGGGCACTGAAGTCTTCCACTGTACCTGTGGGCCTGGGCCCTGCGGTGCCACAGTTGACTCCAGTTCCCTTCTAGAGACTTGTTTCTGGAGGGAGTGGTGGAGGGTTGACACACCTGGAGACATCCAGCTCATGCTGTAGGCAAATAAGACCATTGCATTTGAATTTGTGCACCTTGTTCTTGATAGTCCCTCCTGCCAGACAAGCATTTGACTCATTGTCCACAGGAAAGAAGGGATTCTGAACACACATGAAGGAAGAAGAGATATGGAAGAAGGAAGGGGGAACTCTGGGAGTATGCTATGCTGTAGTTTACCAGGGACAGGCATTCTATACCTCTGAATTCTGCATAGTTCAATTATTTATAGAAACCTCAGGATGCCAACATTTGTCACCATTTCCAGACAAGGCACCCACCCTCCTTAGAACTTCATCCTTAGCGTTGTGAGAATACGGCTAAATGGAAACCCCTTTCCACTGAAAGCCTGGACAGAGGATGAGGGAGGCTTCTGGGGAATGCTTTCATTTCCTGAAGACTTTGTGAGTAAATGGGATTTGAGCAGCAGAGTCTTACTGTTCTGGGATACTGATTTTGCAGCAAATTCTTTGGTGCGGGGAACATTTGCTATACACAAGGAGAACTGAGTAGTTAGTTCTTACATTTTTTTCCACAGTGAAGCACTGAGCCCAAGTCCTCCTGCTCAGGGGTGGTTTGGCAGCCTTTAAAATGCTACCCGTTTCTGACTCAGACATTCCCTTTCATGATACTCTTATTCACTGTATTACCAGGAAAACATCTGCACTGCCTGGGCGGGGAGCTGGGTTGAAATTACATTCTAGAAGAAAGGACATGATATACTCTCTGTTGGAAGTGTCGCGAAAGAACTGGGGGATAGTGGTGATAGGAACAAGTGAAAGTTTGTGATTGTCCTCATCTGCTTATCTGTGTATCAAGAGCTAGCAGGCCTCAGAGCACAGCAGAGGTTTCTGTCTGATAGAACTTGCTGAGCTTCTGCATCTGCATCCTGCTTGCTGCTATCTCAGCTGACTTCCTCTGCTGGCTGCTCAGGCTGCGTGCAGGTGAGACAGACTGCTGCCAGCATTGGTTTGTGAAAACATCTACATATTTCAGTCTCTCTGGAATATTGAAAATTACAGGGGATTCAGGGAAAAGAGCACCATAGGTAGAGATGAGAGCCAGCAGAGACAAGGGAGGGCTCAATGAAGGCAGGGCACTATGGGCACACCAGAGGGGAGATGCCAGACTGCCATGGCCTTGGAACCATGGAAATGTCCCTAGAACTCAAGTACCATAAGTATAATTACATTTTACAACTGTTCTTGTTAGTTCCAGAAAAGGGAAGAGGTTCACCCTTCAAAGTGTTCTATAATCAATCTCTCTCCATTTCTGAGGATGGAGCACACATGACTCAATCACTTCCCATAGTTTCCACTTCCTCACTCTAGCCCAACATCTGAGTTGTAGGAAAACACAGAAGAGAAATCCACAGAAGCCTACCAGAAGAGCCAGCTCCCATGAAAAGGCAGAGTAAGGAAATCCCCTTGCATTGCCCCATATAAGAAAAAGGCTGGGAAAGAATCTGTTATTACTGATTAGAATCTGAATATGACCCCCCCAACTTATGCATTAGATCTTAAATCATAATGCAATTATGCCATTATATGTCTGGACTGGGGCAACCACAAAAGCTCATGTGTTTAAGGCCTGGTATGTAGTGGGTAGAAAAAAAAAAAAAAAACGTTAGAAAAGTAGGACCTAGTTGGAGGAAGTAGGTCACTGGGGAAGGCTTGGAAGATGACATTTTGTAACTGGTCCCTTCCTTTCTGCATTTCTGCTTCCTGGTCACCATGATGTGAGCCCACATGGTCCGGGTATGCCACCCACCCTTACCACAGACCTAGACTCTCCAGCTGTAATCTATGAGACAAGTCTTCTCTCCTGATTTTCTCAAGTACTTTGTCATAGCAACAAAAGGATGGCTAATACAGAAGGTAAGGCCGCATTAGACCACAATGGCAGAGCCTCTTACAGAAGAGGTGGAGGCCAGTCCTTAGCACCTTTATCCCTTTCGGTCATGTGAGGGCAAAGCACCTAGGCATCATCTTGGAAGCAGAGAGCAGTTCCGTGGTGATATTTTATTTGTGCTGAAATGTGTTGTTTTATTTGTATGTTAATAAATAAAGTTTGCCTGGAGATCAGAGTTCATAGTCAGCCATAAACAGAAGTCAAGTGGTGGTAGCACACACCCTCAATCTGATCACATGGCAGAGTCTCTGTGTGTTCAAGGACACAGCCAAGCGTGGTGGCACACGCCTTTAATCCTAGTACCAACCATAGAGACCTGGAGGTCTGTATAGACAGGCAGTGATGAGGAAGTGATGTGGCTGGGCTTAGAGCCAATGAGAAGGCAGAACAGGAAGGCAATAAAGGCACAGGTTAGACAGGAAGAGGTTCTCTTGGGAAGCTATGGCGATGTGGTGAGCTAAGGTTAGTTGGCGGCTCTTGCTCTGATCTCTATGGCTTGCACCCCTGTATTTGGCTCTGTGTTTCTTATTTAATAAGACTGTTTAGAAATTCATCTACACAGTCCTTACCTGACACCATTCCGCTGCTACCTTGACTTTGGTGTTTCCAGCCTCTGAGAAATGTGTTTCTGTTCTTTATAAAGCAACCTGTCTATGGTGTTTAATATAGCAGCGTGTAGAAGCTAAGGCATTGCCCATTCCACTTGCACATTATGCTCCATTTGTCGTCTCAAGTTTCCTTCCAGAAATGTCCTGATGCGTGGATGCTCCAATGCCTGAGTTACAGGTAAAAGCCAATGGCACCATTTAAACTATCTGTGGCAAGACTATCTGTAGTGATATATTGTGTACCCAATAAACTTGCATGGGGATCAGAAAGACAGAGCCAGCCACTAGATTAGACATAGAGGCCAGATAGTGGTGGCACACACCCTTAATCCTATCACTCAGGAGGCAGAGATCCGTCTGGATCTCTGTGACTTCAAGGCCACACTGGGAACAGAGCCAGGCAGTGGCGGCACACACCTTTAATTCTAGCACTTGAGATCTCATGCCTTTGCTTGGGAAGCATACTCACCTTTAATCCTAGGAAGTGATGCCTGGGCAGAGAAAGGCATGTAAGGCATGAGAAAACAGGAACTCACCCTCTTTAGACTGAGGATTTTGTAGAGGTAATAACCTGTGGCTGGCTTGCTCTGCTTCTCTGATCTTTCAGATTTCACCCCAATATCTGGCTCTGGATTTTTTGTTATAAGACCTTTTAAGATTCGTGTTACAACTATCCTTTGCAGGAGTCCTCAGCTGACCTTGCACTGGTGGGTTTGAGGCTGGATTCATGGGGTGATGACTGAAGGGTGTGCTAAAGGGGAAAGTATGTGAGCATATGTAGAAGGATACAGGCACATGCATATCTACTCAATGTAAAATTTCTGAAAAATGACTTTTCTTTTTTGACATATAAACCTACAAAGGAAATGTATTTTGTATGAGAAAAATCCATGACATTTCAACCCAAGGATAAAGTGTAAGAGTAAAATTTCGTTAAATCCCATAGCCAGAGGAAGCTCTGAGTCTAACGAAGAGAGAACCCTGGGCCACAGGATGAGTTCATTGGCTGAGCAAAGATGTAGCCAGTCTATTTGTAGTTCCATGGAGATTTAAAAAACCCATAGTTCCATTATAGCATGAACATTTGACTTAGAAAAAAGCAACAGCTTCATAGCTGTACCATGTGTGCTATTAATTTAAATTGCTTAAATGCATTTCTCATGCATTAGTAATAAAGCTAGACTAAATTACAATCCTTAATTTTTTGCTGATGTTTTTATTGCACTATGATATATGGAAATTTGCAGATCACTGAGAGTTTTAATTCATCTCTTTCCCTTGTCAGCCTCCTGGGACAGGAAAAAATAACAGTAAAATCATATTCTCCTGGCATGTTAGAATGACAAGCCTTAGGAAGGCAACTACCAAGTTTATAACCTTACAGCAAAACAAACAAGGGAGATTTATAATTTCCAGTGGGCTCTACAGCAATTTATATCTGTAAACTCTTTCATGTCATGAAACATCTTTAAGAATAAACATTTTCTAATGTTTAAAGTAGATTTGGATTTGTAGAAAAGCTACAGAGAAAGAGTGGAGAATTCACATAGACCTCACACCCAGTTTCTAACATTACTGATAGCATTAATATAGGACACACAACACCCCATTAGTGAATTAGCTTTGAGATCATTGTGAACTGAAGAACAGACCATTTCAGATTCCTTTAGTTCTGTCTAGTGTGCTGTTGTTCCAACACCTCACACAGAGCATCAGAGGACAGGAGCTCCACTCTCCTCTCAGGGTCCTCTTGTTTTCAGTCAGCACTGCTGTGGTTTGGATACAAGTGTGCTCATTCCCCACGGTTTATGGACTGAAATTTAATCCCTGGTTTGAGGTATGA
This sequence comes from Peromyscus melanophrys, assembly GCA_902168415.1. Taxonomy (NCBI): domain Eukaryota; kingdom Metazoa; phylum Chordata; class Mammalia; order Rodentia; family Cricetidae; genus Peromyscus; species Peromyscus melanophrys. The sequence continues at coordinate 62,045 of CABHPR010145332.1, forward strand.
AAAGGTTTGTAACTTAATCTGACTCTGGAGTTTAGAGGTGGCATCATTGGGGTGATCAGGATTGTGTGGGGTCATGAAGAAAACTCCATGATTGCATCTTTATGAAGATGGAGACCACATATGCATGCTCATGCTTCCTGTCCCTCGTCAGGTAGTGTCCTCACTTTCTCATGACTCTTCCAGCAAAAAGTCATCACCAGGTGCTGCCTTTGACCTTAGACCTTTGGAAACTTGAACACAAATAAACTTTTCTTTATAATTCATTTGACTATGGTGTTATGTGGCAATGGAGAGCAGATAAATACAGTTCTTTAGGTTTGGAAATGCTGGTGATTTTGTATTATGTCTCTAAATTAGATTTTTCTGATTTTTTTCATGCCTCATGAGTGGGATCATGAACTTAGGGGGAAGATGGAGGAGATAATATCCTATTGAGGACAGTGCTTCTAGGAGTCTCAATGATGACACTGACCATGCCCTTCCCAGAGTCACGCTTGTAGGTTCTCTATGGTGAAGTCCTGCCTCAGCCCACCCTTCCATATTGTCATGCAGAGGAAGTCTGAATGTACAGTTAAGAGCTGGGGTTACCTGTGAGCAGTGCCACCTGTTGGGCAGAGCATCTACACTCATTATATAGAATCCTTCCAGTAATGCTCTATTTTACATTGACTTACATGGTATGGTATAGATGCATTTCACACACATACACACACACACACACTGCCCCCCATACCAACCCAAATACTTCTCCATACAATAATTCCAGTTATAAAATGAAGCTGCTCAAGGTTGGGAATGGGCTGAGCACATGCTCATTCAACATTCACTTGTTATAGCTTTTAATACTCAAGAATTCAAGCATAATTTTAATTCACATTTAAGCTTTCACTTCAAAACAAAATTTGAATGTTTATGAAGAATGAGGAGGCCCATACTGGATGAGGTGGTGGGGCTGCGCAATGAGGCTAAAAATACACTGGCCCTGGATTTGGCATTTGGGGGTCCCTGGGGTTCTGAGCATGAAGAGGCCAGTGAGGGAGGAGGTGATTCTTCTGAGGGACACTAATACAAGCTTTCCAGGAGCCTACTGGGCAGGGCAGAAGGAATGAGTGAGAGAAAGAGGGAAAGGGGAAGCAGAAATAACTAGAAATCTTGTTGGGAAATGAAATATGCACTGCATGAACACAGCCATGGCGGTTAACTGTTCACTTTTCCTGAGCATGCCTTGCTGCAGCTCCCAAGAGCTCCTTCCCAAAGGAGGGATCTGTGATCAATAACTGTCTAAGTCCTTCTGGGACAAGTGTGTAGGGTTTTTAAGGAATCTACACACTCTGAGTTTAACAAGCAAACAGCCGTATTTAAACAATGCCTCCTCAGGAATTTCCCAATCCATCTAGCTGTGAGCCTGTAACGCTTGTTGATGCTCACAGTCTGTGCTGTGTGGTGCCCCTGGGAGACACATCCAGTATGGTACAGGATATGACCAACATGCTGTGAGGCATCTGACAGAAGATGTGTGACCAGAAAGTAAAAAATGAGGAGCTGGCAAGACCCATTCAAAGAGTGGAAGTTGAGAAAGAGCCAAGGTAAATTTTCACATCAGGAGAGAAAATACAGGTTTTGGAACCCTGAGTAGGGGAGGGCACGGGGGAGATAGAGCTGCCAGGAACCTTGGCAGGCTAGATACAACTGAACTTCCTGTATCCCATCGGTTTCACAAGGGACCTCTTACCTCCTCACAGAGCCTTTACTTGTTCATGAGAATCCATCTTGTGGGTGGTCCCAACACAGCAAAGACTCATCAAATGCTGACTGTTTTTGTTACTGCTTTCTCAGACTTGCTTAGAACTAAAACGCAATTCAATACAGAATATTCTAGAAAACTCAAAAAAGGTAAGATTTATTTCTCATTGAAATTGAGAATTCAAACAAAAACCATCTCTGACTTCTGGCTTTATCAGAAGTGTGGAGCCAACACCAGGGCACTGAGCAGCTAGGTTTGTGGCAAGGTTTCAGGACCTGATTCCTAACTTGGTTTTTGTTTGTTTATTTGTTTTTTGTCGTTGTTGTTGGGTTTTTTTTTTTTTTTTGGTTTTTTTTTTTTGTTTTTTTTTTTTTTTTTTTTTTTGGCTTTTTGAGATAGGGTTTTTTTTCATGTAGTTTTGGTGCCTGTCCTGGGTCTAGCTCTGCAGACCAGGCTGGCCTTGAACTCACAGAGATCCACCTAGCTCTGCCTCCTGAGTGCTGGGATTAAAGATGTGTGCCACTGCCGCCTGGCCCTAATTTATTAATGACAGTAATTTCTGCCTTTATGCAATTTTTCTCTAATCTCATTTAATGAGAAACTAAATCAGGTAAGCTAATTACCAAATGGAGATATGAAATAGAAATATCAAATTTGTACAAAAAGTAATACTTTAACATAACTTCAAGTAAAATAAGAATTTTTGTAAACAATAATGCTTTTGGATGCAATTAAATAAAATATGGCATGAAATAAATTAATGTAAAATCAAATTTAATTTACTTTTTCCATTAAAAATATTTCAGTTATTTCCCAATTAGATGTTTTTTTCTGAAAACATGTAATATTAAAGAGGTGGTTTAAAACTTTTCCTTTGTATGTGTTCTTTCTTCCTTCCTTCCTTCCTTCCTTCCTTCCTTCCTTCCTTCCTTCCTTCCTTTCTTTCTTTCTTTCTTTCTTTTCTTCTTCTTCTCCTCCTCCTCCTCCTCCTCCTCCTCCTCCTTTTTTGGTGGTGGAGGGCGTACGAGGCCATGGCACACATGTGGGTATCAGAGGGCAACTGTGGGATTCGGTTCTTTCCTTCTACCATGTGGGTTCCAGAACCTGCCCTGCTTTGGAAAATACTATCAGCACTCATTGTTTCCATATTGCAGAAGAATCCTCTGTTGAATGAATAAATCCTCTGATATCTCCCGATTTCTTGGCCAACAGTGTTTTCATCGATCACAACCTAGGAAGCAAGGAAGAGTGATGCCTTATGTACGGAAAACAAGGAGTGTACCGCTGACAGAGGCATCCTGTGTAGCAAACCAAAACACAGGATAGACATGTAAATTAAAACAAGTTTTAAATTTGTGTTCATGAGATCACAGGAAACACTGTAATTCACTTTAAACTGTAAATGTATAGATTTAATGCCTTTCTTTAGTATTTCCAAAATAATTCAGATTTCTTCAGCAGTTTCCTGTTCTGAAATTTTTTTCTCACAGGACTTCCTGTAGTTTAATCTCTCTCAGACCATACTGGCTACCGTGTCTGCATGAGGTATTTTGCTTTCTGCTCAGTGAACATTTGTTGTTGACTGACTATGATCCACCTTAGCACCGTGAGCCAGAATGTGAATGGGAATTTTGTGGCTCAAAGGTCTCTGGGAACACTCTCCCTCTGCTATGTTAAGCACAGGACACCAGCTCCCATGGTGAGATTTATAGTGTAATAAAAGTTCTGTGACAATGTCTAAGATCCAATGTGTTACTTATCTCATCTTTGTGACCAAATAATAGACAAAGAGTAATTTCATTGAGGAAAGTTTCTTTGGGTTCATGATCCAGGGTTTAGGGTCCATCCACACTGGTGGGGGAAGCATGGTCCAGAAGCAGCTCACAGCTGAGGGGGGCAGGAACTTGCTCACATCTGGATGGTTCGGAAACAAGAGAAGGGAATATGGTGCTCAGCTTTCCTTCTCCTTTTTCCATTTTTATTCAGTCTGAGGATCACTCATGTGCAGGGTCAATTTTCCCTCCTCAGTTAAACCTTTCTGAGGCTGGAAGCAACCTCACTGATACACTTAGAAAAGTAACTCCCGGGTGACGTCTAAATCTAGTCAAGTTGACAGTGACCATCAATCCAGTGAACATCAGTAGTAACGTGAGATATGTGAGTGTCACTGGTGCAGTGCTCTGACAGCATCACATGAGGTTCTCCTTCGCTTTGACTAAGCATCGTTTCCACCCTGACACAAGCCAGCTGTTATATCTGTATTGTTTCTGTCAAAATCAATGTAACTTCTCTCATTGCCCCATAAATCATCAATAGATCTTGGAAATTTGCTGTGGTGTCTGATGGAGATTTTATTCTTGAGCATTTCTCAATAACACAAACACACACAAGATCTGGGAAGATTTTGTGCATGGTGTTACAGTCAGAATGCACTTCTTAAAGGAAGCAGTGTGCTCTTTTGTTAGCGCTAAAGAGCTGATAGTGTTACAGAATTAATATATCTTCCCAGTGAGAAATCACTCTGCCAATTTAGAAATTAATAAAGAGAAAAGAACCTCTTCAATAATAGCATGTTACTGGTTCTGGCTAATGCACAAAAAGGAACCAACCTCAGATAGAGAATTTTACCAGGTTATCTGGGCCTTAAGCTTATACACTTCACATGTGCTGTCATCCGTAAATCTCCTTCATGTCCTGGCCTCAGGTTACACTTTGAACAATTTAAACAGAGATGGGAGACTGCAAGTCTGGACACTTGGGCAGATGGGAGATTTATAGAGAAAAGATATAGCAAGAATTATTTTTTTAAGCACACCAGTGTTTTTTGCTTTGTTTTTTGTTTCTTTTGAATAGTTGTTACCTAGGGTCATCTTTTCCACCTGGCAGAATCATGCTTTTCCCGATAAGAGCACAGGGGACTTGGCAGATCATAACTTAAGTCTGTGACCCTGTGCTGCCCCCTTGAGCTGCCCATGTTCTTTCATATGAGGATGAACCTAATGGCTTGCCTCCCTTTGTTATGGGAATGGAGCCTAAGTGGAAGTCAATCTTGGTGAACAAACATTAACAGAAATGATTTCTCAGCAACCCTAAACTTCAATTATGGTACAATTTTTTTTCTTACAGTTTCTAACAAGCCTGATTATTATACTACTTATCTTTCTGTCACATGGGAGGTAGTGCTCCTTTAGCTAAATTCTACTTTGTATAACAATATTTCCTAAGCAAGTTTATTAAATCCTTTATAGAATTAATTTTACTACTTAAAGTTTCTCCTGCATCAATAGGACATAAATTGTGGAAACCCCAGTTTCCATGGGATTATTCTACCTTCTTTCTCTGCCAGAATCTCAATAGTTAAAATCAGGTAACAGTGTTATGGTTGAGAGTTTACTTCTCTAATGCTTAGCTGCTAGTACAAGCTAGATTTGTGTGGCTTCCTTCATTTTTGTCATTGAATAATGACAAATATATACTGTTCAAAGAACAAAGACAGTACAATATTGATGATGAAGTATGGAATTTCAAAGGTCTAGAGACTGTAAAGCAGTATGAAGTGGAAGCTGGAAGGATAGTGATGAACTTCTTAGGTGGACTGAGTGACCAGAGGACACAAATCAAGACAGTAGCCATGTGATGAAAGACAGATTAATAGACACTATTCCAGCTGAAGCATGCATAGGTAATTTGAATGATGTATAAATCTATGAAAAGCACAAATTACCAAAACTGATGGAAAAACACAAAATAAAGTCAAAAGATCTTGAAATGATAACCCATAAAGGATCAAATGGGGAAATGCAGATAAGTCATAGTTACGAACATAGTTAAGGATCTCTTAATGAGTCAAATCCCCCAGGAGAATGAATGCATCAGAATGACTGTTGCTTCAGGTTACACAATTCCCAGACTATGTGGTCTTCAGCCTTTGAAAAGTCACTTGGGATAGATTGCCATTGTAACAGGTTCTACCTACCTCAAGAGATTAAAAAACCCTATATCATTCACGATGTGAACTTACACAACCCAGGAATAGTGCACATCTTTCTTGGCTCCCTAACACCCCTCTGTAAGCTCCCCTGCTTTGAAGACTCACATGATCTCAGGATCCCTGCTGCATTGCTTCCCTGGGCATTGCATACACAGAAATTCTGCCCTATTCCTAGTCCTGAGGTGCTCCATGCCAATGGTTGAAATTACAAACAGAAGGATTGAAAATAAACATTAAAAACTATAAAACAAAACTTACAATTGAAAGTGTTTTAAAATCAAATATATAAATGTAGTAAAATATTCTGCATATGTGTATTATACATTCTTGGTAAAGACACAGTTAGACAATTAAAAAAGAAATATAATCATATTTCAAGAGTCTTTAAAATATTTACACCTTCAAATCTAATACTTCTACCAAGAATTACTATGAACTTGAGAAAAATAGAAATACTAATATGTAAAGTCTTCAAACTGCATTATAATTTAAATGTTAAGAGGTTAGAAAATATACACATTGGGTACAAATCATAGCTTAGAGAACTCCAACACTGTGGTTAGCCAAGAATCAAACTCCACTTGAGAAGGAGACTGCTTCCCTCAAAGGTTGCTTTGGAATGAAAGCCCCTGCATGTGTATAGAGCTGCCACCAGGGGTCTGCATGGCTTCAAGGTTAGCTGGGAATGCAGGATCAGGCAAAGCTTTGGAAGGGGCAAAATGAAGGAAGCAAGGCCTAGTAGGCTGGTTCTGCGAATGTTTTTCTGTCTTCTCACCAGGTGCCTACAGGGTCCTCTCTCACCCTTCCCTCTCTTTCACTGTTGCTATGCATGTGGGGCTGGCCCCCTGTCATAACATTTAGAATTACAGCAGAGCTCATGTGGAGTTGAAGTCAGTAGACTTCCAGAAAACAGCATGTCCAGAAACCAGCCAGGACAGGTCCAGAGACTAGCCAGACTCCACTGTACTGGGTCCCTGCCTCCCAACACAGCATCATCCCATTTCCTGCACCAGCCCTTCTCCAGGACTCTGTTCTTTGCCAGTGACACCACTAAGAGGTGGCCCTGGCTCTCAGGAGACTACAGACCAGTCTACTTTGGTAAAATCTCTGCACTTCCTCCCAACGACAGTGTATGGTTTCAAGAGCACACTGTAGTTTACTGAAGCAGATGGCCTGTCTTGTGATGATGGGAACTATGGTGGACACTGAACTTCATCTAGTGCATTTTGCTCTTAAAGGTAGTTTATTTTAAATAATTTTTTGTGTACTCTTAATGAAAATAAAAAGCAGTAAGTTGCCTAAATCATTTTTTATAAATTACAAACAAGAATGACAATTTTAGCTTGGAAATATCACTTAGACTTGAAATACATTTTTAAATTAAAACTATGGCATCCATTGACCTCTCTTTTTATACAACTATCACTATGATATTCATGCAACTTAGGAATAGTCAAGCCAAATTTAGTTTCTAAGAACTAATGAAGTTGCAATAGATATGAATCTCCCTGTTTTTATATTAAGAGCTCATAAAATTACTAATGTTATATTTAGTGCAGCTAGGCATATTTAATATTTTTGTCTAAAATAAAAATTATTTACACACAGTTTAACAAAGGTGTTTAGCATTTAATTATAGGGAGTCTAGCATTGAGAAATATGACTTTAAATTACCTCTATGTTGTCATGCTTCTGCATAAACATATATAAATTTCCTTGTAAATTAGTTTTTAATGATTTATTTTAAGTATGAAATTAAAATTTTGATGCAGCTTCATAAGCAATGAGATTGCATGCAAATCCCTACATTACAAATGTAATTGCTGAAATTGCTTTACCGGTAGGGTAGTGAGGGATGTTGGTGTGAGGCAGATTCCAGTGCTTTTTGATATAGAATAGAAGAAATTACCATGACACATTGGCAAAATTATACTAGTTAAAATTATTGGTATTGGTTCAGATGATTCATAAAACATGCCAGGCATGGTGGTACAGGCTTGTATTCCCAGCACTCGAGAGGCAGAGGATCAGGTGGCTTTCTTTAAGTTCAAAGCCAACTCAGGCTAGGCAAGAGGTTCTAAGCCAGCCAGGATTATATAATGTTTCCTCAAGAAATATAATAAAATAAAAATATGTAAAACAAGCACAGGAATGGCAGGGTCATGGCTTTGTTCATCATCTTTGTCAATAGCTCCTGTTGGATGGGTTGACCTGCAGTGGGGGAGGACAGTGGTGTATCCAGGTCTCATGCTACCTAATTAATCACACCATGGCTGGCTCCACTCACTCCTTATGCTCTGGTCTTCACTGGAAACTCCTGGCTTTGGAACTGACCCACTGCATTCCTCATATATTCTCTGGAGTCTCATTCATTCTCCCCTCTTCCTACAGGCCAAGGCGAGCAAAGCAGAGCTTCTCTTTGGGAATAGCACAATCTACCTGAATGGTGTATTTTTGTCTGTGGTCTCTCAGTCACTCTCTGACTGTTGTTTACGATAAACAACAAAAGGAAACAAGAACTGGAAGTTAAGCAGACATTCGTGGATCTATAGGAATGGGTATCTTAAGAAGACAATTGTGATGTTCAAGCCACACAGCAAGAAAGATGGTCTTTGGGATGTTTCATGGGTGCATTCTTCAGTTTACTAAGTAGGAAGTGAATGGTGGTTTAGCTGCATTGGGTAAACATGGTTATAGACTGTTTTCACTGAATCTGGGATGGGAAAAGGTAGCTGAGGTATTCTCAGCAGCAACTAGCTTCTTCTGCAGAGATGAAGATGTGTGGGAAAAGCACCACCACCACCAGATGCATGGGTCATTCTGACAAGACCTATATATCCCCCACAGAGACATTTGAGCTACCATGTGTTTCAGAGGCAATCCATTGAAGCAAAGAGAAATGAATGTCAAAAGTAAATATTTTAAAAGATTTTTACTTTTAAGTATGTGCATTTGTGTGCCTGTGTCTGTGTAGGGGCATGTATAAATGAACACAGTTGCCCATAGAGGTCAGAGTTTTTATATTCCCGGGAATTAGAGTTACAAGTGATTGTGAGCTACCAACATGGGTGTTGGGAATTGAACTCAGATCTTCTGAAAGAGCAGTACATGCTCTTAACCACTGAGATATCTCTCTAGCCCCAAAAGTCACTTAACTTTATGGAAGGTAAAATCATTATACTGGTTTGTTAAGATTAGAATGGGCTCTGCCTTAAGTGATTACCTATTGTGCAAAGCAGTGGCTTTTCAAGAATTTGAGAGTCTTCATTTTGCAAGCAGCTTTTAATTTCATTTTGAAAATAGAGGCTGCCTGACTGAACACATGAATGCTACCATCTATCTGGTACCATCCATGCTGCACAGGCTGAAAAGTGACTTAATGCTGGGAATAGAAAGGTATCACTTATAAATTTATCAAGATGTTAAGATTGTGGGGACATATGAATTTATTAAAATCATATCAGAGGAAAACAGGCCTAAGAATTTCTCAGACATGCAAGACCACCAGAGTCAGGAAAGGATGAAACTCCTTCACATAGACCCCATGAAGAAGTAGACACCTAACACTGCTGTGAAAACCACTCACTGCAGTCAGAAATGGGAGGTGTTCATCCCCACACTGTCCCCTCCCAAGTTCAGGCAGAAAGGCACCTGAGGGAAGATTTGTGGACATGGTGTTCATAGGACTCACAGGACATTAGAAATACCTGAACAAAGCTTATCTCCTAATTCACTTCAGTGGATTTCATAATATGTTTTTTCTAGGCAGAGATAAAACAGCCTGGAAATGCTCAGCTGAGCCCAGAATGCTTCATCCCTGAAATGATACAGCCTCACATCTATTCAGCCATGACAAGTTTTGACTCTGGAGTTTCATTCTTCCTTCAAGAATTAATCCATAGGAGCTGAGATGGATGGTCGTAAACTTCTGCACGCATCTCTTCCCGTGCACATGTGACCGTGGCACAGGCTTCTCTGAAAGGATCGCATTCAACTTAAATGGCTGGATTTGTATACTCTTCCCTCCTTCTAAGGAGGGCCTTTTTTTTTTCTTCCAGATGAATGTTCCTCTTAGGTAGCACGTCCACTTTCTATCAGTGAATAGAACTATTTATAAAATCATGTTTCCAGGCTAAAAAAGCCTATAGCCGTGTGTCTATAGTTCAGTGGAGAGGGTAAATGCAGCCATGAAACACAAGAGACAGCTGAACATTTGAGAGTTTCCAGAAAGCTTCTCACTAGCAGCGAGGATTTGTGCCTGTCAAACTGTGAATAGGATAATAGCGTTGGGGTCAGAAGGGCTTCTAGTCTCTGTGCAAGAAAACTCAGGGTGAGGAAGACTAAAACAATGGCGTCCCTGAAAGGCAGGCAGTGGGTGATATGGATCCTGGTAGACTCACTAGCTAATGAGATCTAGGGATCCACTTGCCTCTACCCAGCCAGCTTTGGGTTACAGATGTGTGCTACCACGCCTGGGTTTATGTGGGTGTTAGGGGACCTGGACCCAGGACCTTATGCACAGCAGGCACTTGCTGATTTAGCCATCTCTCCAGCCATATGGACGTATACTTTACTTGTGTAGTTATTGTCTTCACTTGGATTTAAATCAGGAGTGGTAGTGACTCAGCTCCATGCACACGCTACAGACCTGGAAGATGAACACAGGCAGCTGGGCACTTTCTTAGCCTGAAGACAGACAGTGTGGATTACTGTGTCACTTACTTTTACATTACTATGACCAAAGTATCCGACAGAAACAACCAGCTTGAGATGAAGAGTTCAAAGCATGAGCCTGTCAGGGACATTTTAAATCAAAACCATAACATATACCATTACATTCAGCTCCCAGTGGGAGAAAAGTGTGTTAAAATCCTTCCTGGTAATGATATAATTCTAAGCCTGAGACTCAGGGATGGAAATCTTTACTTTGCTGATGTGAAGTCAGCAGGAATAAAGATAAAGGCCTTCTTGACTCATCTGATGACTTACCAGATAAGAATGTTGCTAAAGACATTGCCCACCTCAGAAGCAGGTGTGCAGAGCAGTGTTGCTGAGGTCTAAGATTTGAGGATGTGGGATGTAATTGGTGCAACACCTTGATGCCACGGTGGGTACAGAATTACATGTACTGTTTACTTTTCTACCAGCAAATGATGCTTACTCTTTGTTTGACTTTCTTCCTTACTTCTTGACTTTTTTTCTTTCTAAATTTTTGCTAGTTTTGGGGAATGTCATATAATGCATTTTGATCATATTCACTCCTCCTCACCGAACTCCTCCCAGACCCAGTCCCTTCTCTTCCCACCTTACTTTGTATACTCCCTGCTGTTCTTCTGTTATACATTCCTATTACACAAAGCTTTTGGGCAGAGTCCCTGAATTTACTACATTCACCATGTAGTGGGAAGAATGCTGTATGACAATGGGCTATGCAGAGTGTGATCAGCTCCTGGAACTAGGGTATGGGGGCTGCTCAGGAGGAGCTGGCCTCAACCCAGGGGTCAGCAGTCCATGCTGTTGTCCAGGTCAACAAGGCGAGAGAGACAGAGAGAGAGAGAGAGAGAGAGAGAGAGAGAGAGAGAGAGAGAGAGAGAGATTAAGGAAGGCAAGGAGAGTGTCTAGAAAGACCTATAGACATCCCAGTCTGCAAATAAGGGGACCTGCAAAAGGAAATGATTCCACATGATGTTTGCTCACAGAGCATCATGATGTCGACTTGGAGACTCAAAATTGCCAAATTATTTGTGGAGAATCTGTCACTGTGGTGGTTTGAATGAGAAGGGCCCTCATAGGTTCATACATTTGAATACTAGGGCCCCAGTTAATATAACTGTACTGTGGAATACTCCCTTTGTACACTGTAAAGATTTGTCACTCAAATTGGTTTAATAAAATACTAATTGGTCAGTAGCCAGGCAAAAAGCATAGGAGGAACAGCCAAACTGAGAATGCTGTGAGGAAGAAGGGTGGAGTCAGAAGAGATGCCAGTCAGCCGCCAAGGAAGCAA
>CABHPR010145333.1:0-33922 GCA_902168415.1 Peromyscus melanophrys
ACACACACACACACACACACACACACACACACACACACACACACACGCGAGCTTTGATGAGCTGTGTCAAGTGGATGGAAAGTGTAGTCGCTGTGCTTCTGCAGCGCAGGTGGGGGCGGCTGCCTTCCAGGCAGAAAAGTCGGCTTCAAGGCGGGAAGAGGGGCTGCTCTGTCTTCAGGTGTCCAAGCATCTTGGACTCATCTACGGCAAGCAGGAAAGTGTTAGGAGCAGACGTTTCAGTTTTTATCTCTGGAACAAAATGCTATTTCAGCCCACAGCGCCCAAGGAATAAAGCCAGTGTCAAAGATTTAGTGCCTTTTCACATTAGTGATGTCAGCAGAAAATGGCCGTCTTCTCTGAATAATTTATCTTCCCCCTTGCATAATTTTCTTATCTTTTTTTCTGCATTTTGGCTTTTTACTATAGATGAGGAGGTAAATGGCTGTTAGTCCCCGACAAGACCTGTGGAGCATCCTTCCCATCAATCAATTAAAAAACACTTACCTTACATTCAACATGATTTATTCCTTGTTAATACAATTGTCTCACTATATCCTTCTATTATTATACCCTTAATTCCATTAGCCATTCACTTAATGCTCACTTTAAAGCTGACCCCCAAAGAGCTTGGAAGAGAGAGGGAAGTCTGTCCAATAGTGGCATTGCCAATAAAGCTCCGGAAAATCTTCTCCCAAAGCCTTGTAGGTCACAGGAAAGATAGGTCACGGAGCGCATCCTGCCCTGAAGAAGGGCACAAGCACTCATTTATTTGTTCTGATGGATGCTGCATGATGGCTTAAAAATCCTTAAGAGCTCTTATCTTAAAAGCCAACGGCCGCTCTCCCAGGCAGTGCCCTACACATTGCGTAGGGATGGATGCAACTCTGCCAAGCTCTCCTTAAGTGAATTTAAAAATGAGGAGAGAAAAAAAAAAACATTTATATGGTTTGAATATTAATGGCTGGCTTTTTTGGGGGCAGGGCAAAAGGTTAACCTCTTAAACAGTGAAATGACACAAAGAAATTGTAGTAATTAATTTCCACAGAGGTAGAGTTGCGTGTTCCATGGTAGATTTCCTCCATTTGAGGTCTGAAAGCTATGGAAGCACCCTTAGACTGCACTTCTAAAATTATACACTGAATGGATGCTGTGGCCTTTCTCAGGGAGGAAAAAGACTTTCTTCTTGAAATTTAAATTTGTAAGTATTGTCACACAACACTTTTGCATATGTGTAGTCATGGAAACACAAGGTTGTATAGTGATTGTTAGGACAGGGATAAGGTTCAGTTAGGAACTCAGGTGGGAACGGGGATAAGGTTCAGGTAGGAACTCAGGTGGGGATGGGGATAAGGTCCAGTTAGGAACTCAGGTGGGAATGGGGATAAGGTTCAGTTAGGAACTCAGGTGGGAACGGGGATAAGGTTCAGTTAGGAACTCAGGTGGGGATGGGGATAAGGTTCAGTTAGGAACTCAGGTGGGAATGGGGATACAGTCCAGCTATGTGATATGGGAAAGTTCTGGAGACCTAGCTTACATCAGTGTGTGGAGAGTTAACGACTATACTAGAGCCTTAAAACTTTAGTGGGTATAAATTTGATGCTATATGGTTTTATACTACAATAAAATGTATTTATCAGTAATCTAAGAGGAAAATGTATATTTGTTACAAATCAAGAGATAACCAAATAATTTTAATAGATTTAAAAATATATCACTTAAATAAATATCACTTAAATAAGAACAAATATAGTAAAAACAACCCCAAAGTTAAAACAGTTCAAGTATCAAGTGCACATATGTTTTGAACATCTTCTCTTTCCTGCTTCTCTTCCCCTCTGTTCCCCTCCTTTCTCCTCCGCTCTCCTTTCCTATTCTTATCAAATTTTAAAACTTTTGGAAGGTTCATAGTTATCTATATTCAGATCTGTACAGAAAAGTATCTTTAGATTGAAAGATAAAATTAATAGCATTTCACAAGGTGGAAGAATTTCCTGCAATAGCTTGAACATGGCTGCATATCTCTCACTTGCATGCAAAATAAAGCACATGACCTGAATATAAGACTTTTTGAAAATTGTTTCAAATAAACAGTAAGTCTTCTATTGAAACAGAAGTGTTAAACTATCACTTATTTTTAATATGAATCTTAAACTATTTATTTGAGACTTTCATACATGAGCACTGGTTAGAGCAACACTTCCTCAATTGGTTCCTTTTTCCAGAATGACTCTAGCTTGTATCCAGTTGACCTAACACTAGCCAGTGAAATTCCCTATCAAATGAGTAGATGGGAAGTGTTCCCTCCCACTCTGCAGGCTTCCTCATCACTTGACTGATTGTTTCCTTTGCTGTAGAGAAGCTTTGTGGTTTTGTGGGGTCCCACTTACCAGTTGTTGGCTTTAATTCTTGGGCAAATGAAGTCCTATCTGGAAAGTCCTCTTCTAGCTCTGTATCATGTAGGGGACTGCCCGTGTTTTCTTCTGGCAGTTACAGTGTTTCACACTGAGATTTTTGGTCCATTTGGGGTTGATTTTTGTGCAGGGTGATAGGCAGGGATCTAATTTCATTCTTCTACATGTAGACACCCTGTTTTCCTAGTACTGTTTATTGAAGATGTTGTCTTTTCTCCCATGAACATTTTTGTTTATTTATTTTTTGTCATTTTTGTTAAATATCAGATGCTGTAGTTAGGGATGCTCACATTCATCTGGTTTAGTTTTGCATGATAAAATGATTGCATCAAAAAGCAAAAGGTGTCTTAATCCAGAAAGTATGGTAAGTCTTCAAGAGATACTAAAGCCACTTCGTTAGCAGAGTAGTTACTCTGAGAATACGATCTGTAGTTCCCTAGATTTTTTTTTGAATAATTTTCTGTTTCGTATTAATGTATTTAATCCATTCAAGTTTGGTACATGAGGCTAAGGAACCCTCCTTTAAAATGCAGTAGGTCTGAGGAACTGGACTGCAGGGGCCAGTCTCAGTCTCTGGATGTGGCCTAGAGCCTCGGTCTGTGAGTGTCAGCCCAAGTACTAGGACTATGGGGAACTGTCCTGGCTCTGTGGTAGCTGGCCTGGAGCCTGGGGCTGCTCTGCTGAACAGTCATGGGACGTGACACTGGGCCAGGACAGCTCTGGAATTTGTGGCGAATGCAGACTGTCTTCACTCTGCTTCCCTCCACATCCTCACCAGGGTAATGAGACACGACCACTCTTTCCCTCCCACCTATGACTTTTTATTTCTCCAGTTTTATGTGAATTCCTCCACTCTGGGGAAGGCATTTTCGTGGGTAGACAGTTTGTCACTTAGTGTCACTGCGAGAGAGTGAACGGTAGAAATTCCCATCTTGCCATTTTGCTGACATTAGTCTGAGTCTCCTCATTGATAAAATGGTTATACCAATATATCCCCTGCAGGGTAACAGCGAGGACGGGGTGAGGAAAAATCTGTGAAACACTCAGAATCATGGCCAACCCTGCGTCAAGGTGTTGTACATACCGACCGTTCATGATATTAGTCAGAGATCAAATGTGTGCCGTGCTCTCCTGTTCAACAGGCAAGTCATTATTAACCTATCTCAATAACATGACAAGGGATTGATAGAAAAATAGTTGAAATAAATAGATGTTGTTACCGTGAACGGGTCTCTGAAGACTTACTCAGTGGGAACTGTTCTAACCATAATCCTAAGTGTGCTGCAGCCCATCCCCCTCATCCGTCAGCCAGGTGACCATCCGTTTGGGGACACTGACAGATCGCTACAGCTATAGTCACAGACTCTTGGCCTCCGATGGCATCCAGTCGGCTTTCAGTGTTTCATTGATTCTAAGAAGATGAAAAGATTTTAAATGTTTCCGACGTAAAAAATATAACAAATGTTTGAGGTGAGAGGTCTACCAAGTCCTTTGATCTGGTCATCACCCTAGTGTACATAGAGGGTAAAGGTCACACTGCTGCCCTCCCGTACATGTAACTGTCATGTATAATTAAAACTAGAAACCTGAAAACAGGCGGGCTACCCGAATAATAACGTTTTTGAGTGTGTTCTAGGTCAGTTATGCTCCGCCTTCTTAGAATAAATCACTCAAGCTTGCGGGAAATTGCAGGTGTTTTCACAGATAAGGAAATCGGCCCAGATATTGTTGCAAACATTCAAAGGGATGCCGTGGCAGCAGGAGGCAGAGCGACCATCCTGTCTCAAGCAGGCCGACTCTAGAGACTGTGGTTTGGTTTTATACAAAGACTTAAATGCCAAGTCGAGACACTCAAGTCTCCTCTGGTGCTGCCAGCCTGTGAGAAAAAGGATGCCAGGTTCCTTTGGCTTGGGTCAGGTTGGATCCCTTTGCTGCCACTGGGGGGTGTGGGTGCTAAGCTTGCTCCGTCTGTCCCTGACCTCTCTTCCTTGCTTAACTTCTTCAGCAAGGTTTGCTCTTCAGCACACTGTCATTAAACTGCCTTTTTCTCTGCTTGGGGTTTCGTGGGTGATTAACTGATTGACTTCTGTGGAGGCAATTGGCTCCCACGGACAAAGTGCTTGAGTGCCTGGAAAAAGCCTGCCTGCTGCTGTGCTAAATGGGCCCTTCCTTCCCGTTGTTTTATTCCTGTGAATTAAGAGCCCTCACGGTGATTGAACCACGGGGATGACAAAACATGGAGCCTTTGCTGGGCTCTTCAGTAATGGCCCAGCTACTGTCCTCAGCCATCAGCCCTGTGTGGTGGTGGTCTCTAGAAACACGAGGAACAGAGGTGTAGAATGGGCTGCATGCTGGGCTGAGATTGTGCTGAGTGGTGTTAAATGGTACCAATTTAGGGTGGGTTTGTCTTGGAAGTCAGTTGAATTCCACCTTTTCTTTCAATGAACCCCGGTGATTAGCTCTGAGTGGCTCCCAGAGGCTGCTTCCAGCATGTCAAATATCTGTGGCTCCATCTAGGACAGTGGTTCTCAGCCTGTGGGTCACAACCTCTCTGAGAGGGGTCAAACAACCTTCTCACAGGGGTTCCTAAGAGCATCAAAAACCAAAGATATTTACATTACAATTCATAACAGTAGCAAATTTACAGTTATGAAGTAGTAATAAAAATAATTTTATGGTTGGGGGTCACCACAACATTAAGGGTTGCAGCACTGGGAAGATTGAAACCACTGGTCTAGAAGCTCATTCATGGTAGGCAGTTCACTCTGCCTCCACGACCCCTTCCTCTTTCTCAGCTGTATTGCACCAACCTGTGCTTATGGTCTCTGATCCATACTTACCCACTCCAGAAATGTATGTGAAAATAGAGGTTTAATTTAGTTGCTAGTGAAAATCTCTCTTGACTTCAAAGTGCTAAAAATATTTAATTCATGGTTGTTCCAGAAGTGTAAAACAACCTCACTGCCACCATGCTGGGTAAACAGTGTTCAGATTCCCAGCATGGTTTTGTTGCCACCATTCAGAACCGTATCAGTGTGGAAAAACACTGCTGGCGTGGGTGTGGGTCAGGACACCCAGCTCCAGGGTGTATGGTCTCAGCCCAATGCCTGGATAACTGGCAGGTGAAACACTCTTCACTCAAATAGAAGCTATTTATTCCCGTGTCCCACGGAAGACAGACCCACAGACTACCCGTCATTCCAAACGCTCTGTGGGGGCCCACAGAGACTCCATAGGGCAGCTTTATTCCATCTTGACTCAAAGTCAGAAAGTCTGAGCTTTTTGATTTGCAAGGCTGCATAATAGGATGTTTTGGCCAAAGGTGTGATTATCAGGTGTCTTATACTTCAAGGCCTAATTACAGGGTACTTTGCCATAAGGTGTAGCTACTAGATGTTTTGAGAATTAAGGAAGTATTTATACTTGTCTGTAATTTGTACCTTGAACCATTGTGTCCTTGAGAGGGAGAGGTCTTTTGCCCCTCCCCTTGCTGGTGTATAAAAAGTCCATGAATAAACTCGGGGCGACTGTGGTATTGACCCAGAGCCCTCCCAATATTATTCTGTGTCTCTGTCTTTTTCTTTTATGTCTACATCTCTATTTTTCATATCTATTATTTCTTAATCCTCACTCTTTCCTTCAAGGACTGTTCGACAGTAGGGAGCATTCAGCATTGCACCCATCCATCAAAGGCACACAGAATCCAAGTTAAGTTTTTGCACATTACCATCAATGGTGCTGATGCAATTTGGTGTGAAAAGGCTAGAAACTGAACTCACAGATGTTTTTGGCTCTAGTGGTATTGTATAGGTCATAGTTCATTATTTCTCATTAAATATAGCATTTTCTTCTGGTTCCATTCATTTCCAGAATGCAAAGCAACAGTAGAAAGACAGTGGGGGCTCTTGGGATGGATATCCAGATGCAGGACTCTTGACCCTTCCTTTAGTCCATTTACAACAGTGGATTCCTCATCTGCCCTTACAGTAGGATTGAAACTTAAAACTGGGACTATATTAAAACATAAGTAGTGTTTTATGAGTATGAAGAAAGGCCAAGGTATATACAGTATTAAGAATCGGAAATTAATTTTTAAATTCTATGAATTAAAAAAAGGAATACGAGAGTAGGAGAGCCAAGATTTTCAAGGTGCAGCACTCATTAGCACCCAGTAGGGACCCAGAGGCCGTGGCAATGACCACCTGTCCAGATAACACGTCCTTAGTAGAGGAGCTGAGGGCCCCTGAGACACAGGACTCCAGATACCAAGGCTCTATCTTGTAATGTCCTTTAAAAACCTATTTCTGGTCTTTGACAGTTTCATCCATGATAAATCTTCTCATTTCTACTTCCATAACTCTCTCATACCCCCTTCTCCCAGCAAGTTCCCTCTTCTACCTTCATGTTTTCATGGTGTGTGTGTCACTAGTTTGATTAGTTTCTTGGGTAAGGACAGGTGGGGGGTTATTTACTGGAGCAAGTACAACTTGTCAGTAGTTACACCACCAAAGAAAACAACTCCCCTCTTCCAGCAGCCATAAACTGCCACAGTCCCTTGAGGGACTTCATGGGCCCTTTCCCCTTCCACAATGAACGTTGACTGGCTCAATTTTGTGAAAACCTTGTACAGGTCTTTTTCAGGCAACCACAGCTGCAGTGAGGTAGTGAGTGTATGCCACACCCACATGTCTTTTTGCTGGAAAAGACACTCCCCAACCTATTCTGCAGACTACGCAGTGTGCTCCAGGCTTTCAGCTTTTGTGAGCTATCACTCATGCTGGGGTGGGCTTTAGTAATGTGTAGCTGGAGTTTTTATCTCCAGCTCCCGCCAAGCCCCCACAGTCCCACAACCCACTTATAAAATAATCACTCAGACGTTTATATTACTTATAAACTGTATGGCCGTGGCAGACTTCTTGCTAACTATTCTTATATCTTAAATTAACCCATTTCTATTAGTGTATAAGTTGCCATGTAGCTCGTGGCTTACTGGTATCTTAACATGTTGCTTCTCATCATGGCGGCTGGCAGCGTGTCTCTGCCTCAGCCTTCCACTTCCCAGAATTCTCCTCTCTCCTTGTCCCACCTTTACTTCCTGCCTGGCTACTAGCCTGTCACCTTTATTTATCAATCAATCATCCACAGCAGTAATGCAGCTGACTCTGAGTCATTTCTGCATCTGTACCCCTCACCTAGATTCCTGCAGGTGACCCCAACAAAACTCACTGGGTCACTAAGTTGGACTTTGGTGGTGTCTGTACCTTTGATCTGTCGTGGGCTCGCTATCTGGGGTGAGTAGATATTTATTTACATATCTCTGTGAATACAACAATATGATCCCCATAATTAGAAGGTTGACATTTGCTGGTGAAATAAATTGCTGATTTCTTCAAAACAGGACAGCAAGAATTTGCCTTTAATTACCACATAACAGAGAAATGAAGAGAAATATGTAGACTTTCCACTTTGGAGCATTATACAAGATGCTGAAGTTATGGAAGTAGAGTCAGCCCCCTGCACAGAGATACTTTTAAAAGTTGTATTTGTACTGAACATGCATGTACCCCCTTTCCTCTAGTTATTCTCTAAATATTCCAGTACAGGAATGATTTACCTACTATTTACATTTTATTAGGTGTTATGACAAATTTTATAATTTAAATAATTGCAGATACTATTTAGAGTATGCATACATACACACATATATGTTATATATATACATATATGGGGGATGTATGCATATAATATGCAAATATTACACTATTTTACACAAAAGATTTGAAAATCTGAGGATTTTGATATCTGCGTCTGGGAGGATTGTTCAGAACCAATCCTGTGTGGATAACAAGGGGGTGACTGTGTAGTCTCAATATTCAGTTTACAAAATGGAAGATTTAAAAAAAATGCAGTGTATACTCTATCTAATCCTGTACCTGACTTTGTCTTTCTTCAGACCAAGAGACAATGTTTAAGACTCAGGAAGATTTAGTTTCAGGGTGATATCTTCCTGGGCATGTGTAGCTAGCGTTTTCCTGCCTGGCCCACAGTCAGGACAAATCTCTCTCACCCGCCAGTCCCACAGCCGCTCAGACCCAACCAAGTAAACACAGAGACTTATATTGTTTACAAACTGTATGGCCGTGGCAGGCTTCTTGCTAACTGTCCTTATATCTTAAATTAATCCATTTCTATAAATCTATACCTTGCCACATGGCTTCTGGCTTACCGGCATCTTCACATGCTGTTTGTCATGGTGGCGGCTGGCAGTGTCTCCGGCTCAGCCTTCCACTTCCCAGAATTCTCTCCTCCTTGTCCCGCCTATACTTCTTCCTGCCTGACCACTGGCCAATCAGTGTTTTATTAACAACACATTTGCCATACAGAACATCCCACAGCAGGCATGCCAAGCAATCATGTCAGAGAACCAGTCACCTTGGTGATCCCTGATGAGCTGCTACTAAGAGAACCTCCAATATGTTGTCCTTCCAAGCCAAGGCCAAAGTCCAAACAAAGCTTCTAATGAAGTGAAATGCCCCCAGTTTTACCCTCCATTTGCAGAGAGATCCTTTTTCATTTGTTCTCAACAGAAGAGCTGTAGTGGGTAGCTGTTCCAGCTTTGACCTTGAAGTACTACCCCCAGTGAGGCTTCCGGTAACTCTCACACCTACCTATGACCTGCCCCTGAGGTGGGGCCGAGACGGGGGTCCTTAAGACCCAAGATCCAGCTCGCTTGGTTCCTGGTGATCCTGGATGTTGGATGGTAGACCGAGCAGAATTCTCCAGAGAACACCACTGGACTGCATTTTGCCTCTCCCAGATCCTGTAACCAATCCCTTTACTTGCTGTAAGTTACCCCCAAATAAACCTCCCTTTTAACTATGTGGAGTTGCTTTAATAAATCCCCCAGCAAAGGGCCAGTACCAGGCAGTAGCTATTGTCCATTCTGAAGGTTCTAGTGCATTTGCCACCACGCTTCTGCACACACCTGTGTTTCCCACCACGTCACAGAGGAAGGATTCTGAATCCGTCAGTTGGAGGAGCTAACTGGGTTGTCTCTGTATTGTTACCGTATGGAGGTTCCCATGAAGGGTGCTGGCTTTTCTCCGCTGGGGGAATATTCATTGAGTAGATGGCACTTGACCTGGGTTGTGAAGAAGGAGCAAAGGTTTCCAAAGAGGACTGTGGGGGAAGAGTCATTCTGGGAAGCTGAAGAAGCATGTGGAAAGGCCTGCTGGTCCATTGTGGTGGATGCTGAGTTTGTGTCTGGAGTGACCTGGTGGTCCATTATGGTGGATGCTAAGTCTGCATCTGAAGTGGCTTGGTGGTTCATTATGGTGGATTCTAAGTCTGTGTCTGGAGTGGCCTGCTGGTCCATTATGGTGGGTGCTAAGTCTGTGTCTGGAGGGTGGGAAGAAGAGGCTGAAAATGAGGCTAAGCCATGTGCCTCTGTGGTGGGCTTCCAATGCCACACACAGGATTATGAACCTTTAAATCTTGTACATCAGGGACATTATGAGTTCATCTAAAAGGAATTACTTGATCTAATTTTTGTTTCCAAAAGATCACTACAGAACCATCATAAAATGTGTTGGAAAGGCATAATCTGGGGGGGGGGGAACCCAACTGGCATTAATTCATTACTTTCTCAGTTCTGGGCTCTAACACCAACAATGTGTGTAGGAAATTACCTTTCCTTAAGATCTGGAATCTTTCAGAGTGTGCAGAGATATGTCTACTTAAAAAGGAGGGTTTGCTGAGGTTTGTCCTGCAATGTGACCAAAGTATTATAGGAGAAACAAAGATGAGCCATTTGGTCACGGAAGACCAGAGGATGTGGGGACCAAGAAGCAGTGGTGGAGGCTGTCTATGAACTTCAACATTGCATCACGTGTTCAGGACCTAGCAGTACACATCAGAAATGGTTTGTGACAGTGTATGATGAAAGGAAAACATGGAAGTCTGATGGCCATGAGAATTCACCTTGGCCTTTATTCAATAAGAAATAGGTAAGTAACTAACCAAGATTTCTAAACCATGGGAAAAGCCTTATAGTCACAGGAAAAGTTTTAGGTGTTAGATACTAATAGAGTTTTAAAGAGTTCAAATCCCAGTGTACCCAGTTTCAGACTACGGCTTCAACAAGTCATTGAACTCATGTAAGCCTCTGTAGCCTTTGGGGATGATATCTGCACCTTCTGTCTTATTCCAAAGGACTTGGGGAGGCTGGATGAATATGGAGTCCTTGGAGTATGCTGCCCAAGAAGTATTTAGTATTAAATAATGTAACTATAACTTTAAATATCTAGATCAGGAAGACTGGCTATTGGTTAAGAGAGAGTGGGCAGAGGTGAGATCTCTAAACAGCTGGGATAGGAGAGAGACCCTTCACACTCATTCCAGTGACAAAAGATACACAGAGGGGTAAATTGGAAAGTGGTAAGAGAAGAGGATGGCAAGAAAAAAAATAATGAGGTTAAAGTCAAAATCACTCATTCTTCCCATTGGGGTGTTCAAAGAAGATAGTGAGGCCAGTTTTGGAGATACAAGACACGGGACACTGCAAAATGAATTACATTTTGGATGTGTTACACATAAGGGGCAAGGAGACTTCCAGATGGAGGGGTCTACACATAGCATAGGGGCAGGTGATAGAACGTGGGATCTGAGCTGGAAATCTGTGCTTTGAGATGATAACTTCTAAGTTGATGGAGAGCTTACATTATAAGGGGCCAGAAAATATTTTACGCTATGGGGGCAACGATCTTTGTTGTATCTGCTTGACTCTGCCGTGTTCAAACCATGGCAGCCCTAGACAAAACTTAAAAGAATGAGTATGGCTGTGTTCTAATAAAAGCGTATTTATAAAAACAGGGAGACTGGCAGATTGGTCCATGTGTTGTGACCACCAAACCCATTGTAAAGATGGAGTAGATGAGTCTGTGTAAGGCTAGAGAGTGGAAATGTATCACAGCAGGTTGAGGCAGGAGTGAGGAAGCATCAGTGTTCAGGGTGGGTGGGTGGAGAAGGCCAATGAAGTCCTGCTTGGGCTCTCTGGGTTACAGGCCTCCACAATGTCTTCTTGACAGCACAGGATCTGCTGGAGAAGACATGGAAGTCAAACATGACAGCTGTATTTCATCAGTCCTGAGGGGAAGCCTGCCACGGGAGACAGTGATGGGAGGAGGGCCGACTCTGGAATGTGTACTTTATGTGTTCCAAACCCCTTTTCATCACCCCCACCCCCCTGGCCTCCTATTTCTGTTTTTTCTCCTTTCTTCACCTTCTGAAGTTTCTCTGCCTGATCTTTTGCTCCTAAACCCCGAGGCACCCACACCAATGCCAGGTGGGTGAAGTGATACTCATGGAGCCAACCATTACGAGCAGCATAAACAAATGACAAATCTCTGGGCGCAGGAGTGGTAACAAGAGGCTGATCAGTAGGTCCAGTTATCTTCCCTTCATGTTTATTGCAGTCTGCTGCAGTTATTTCTAAGGGCCTGACATTGATCGACAGCTTCTATTAAGGCCTATCCAGGGCAGCTGGATTGAACAGATACATTAAATAAAGCAGTTATTGCTTTTCATTGCCTTTCTGTAAAATATCACTGCTAAATAGCTTCTGCCATCGCATGCAGTTAGGTACATGGTTTTAATTTGAGGGACTGCTTTATAACATTGCACAATTGACACTGGCCTTTGTTTCCCCTACAATAATGATTGTGTACATCCTGGAGAATTGATGGGCTGTCCTTTGAGGTGGAGTTGGGAGGAGGGGGGCCCTGGCTTTGTTATTCTGCCTCTCTCTCTCTTTTATACATGCCAGGTTTGCTACTTGTTTGCAGCCAGGGCAGGAACAATGTCAAGGGAGGGCTCTTATCTCAGGATGTTGTAATGTAGGGACTGTAAGCCTTCGCCTGGAGACAAGATAAGCACAGCCCTACAAGCACAGAGAAAGATAGGGGTGGGGCTGTGGGCACGCTATTGAGACAACAATGGGAAGCCATTGGGCACCTCTTACAACTCTTTCTGGTGACATGGAAATCAATGCGTGTGGAACGGTGCATACAAGCATGAAAATAAAAGTCTGGAATGTTCATTGAATAATGATGTATTTGGAACAGGATTATGCTGCCCAATGATATTCTTGTTTTATCTCTGGGCTGAACGCTGGGGCAGCTGTGTGCTTTGGCACGGCGTTCGGTCCCTTCTTTGGTGTGCTGCATATTAATCCGTTATTGAAGTAATTAAATGTGTGCTTAATGGCAATGAGCTGGCAGGGTGAGCGTACAATTGAATTAGCAGTTATGATTGGGAGCGTGCTACAAGATGAACTAAATGCAATTACTGTAGGCATTTCTTTCTCGGAGTCAAATCTGGCTACATGACATGACTTAATTAGAGGTTGTTAGATACACTAGTAATATGAGCCTCTTGTGGATGTGGGTTTAGTTAGAGTGCCTGTCTCCTGTGCCCAGTGTTTACTGTCCGTACCAACCTTATTCAGACTCATGGCTCTTCTGCCATGAAGTTAAACTCTGATATTCCACAGAATGAATAGGAGCTCACAGGGACATCTTCAGAAACTTCTCTTTGGGTAAAGTCTCACAATCACTGGTCCAGCTGTTTGTCCAGGCAAGTGAGGGCCAGAGCTATGGCAGGACCTGGCGTGCTTTGTAGACTCAGGGAGGGTATATATCAACAGTATTCCCCTATATTCTCCTATAGGGTATATATCAACAGTGTTCCCCTATATTCTCCTATATCAACAACGGAGCTTTCACTTGGAGAAAGATCTGCTCTTTGATTCTTCAGTTTTGTAGATGCTGAGGAGAACCCCAGAAGCCTCCTACAGAGGATGCCTGAACAGATTGCCAGGTTCTTGAGAGGAAGGCTGGCAAGCATTGATGTCGTCTGTCACTCATCATTTCATGGGGAGCTGACTGATGTGTCCCAATCTTTAGTGGGAGCCTTCGTAGCTCTTCCTAAATATTAGTTAAATTAATGATTCTTAATCCTTTCCACAGATGGGAATTCCTTGGTGCATTTTAAAAACTACTGATGGCAACCGGGCATGGTGGAGCATGTCATTAATCCCAGTACTCTGGAAGCAGAGGCAGGCAGACTTTACTGAGTTTGAGACTAGCCTGAGCTGTATAGTGAGTTCCCGGCCAGCTAGGGTTATATAGCGAGACCTTGTCTCAAAAAGAAAAATTCTAAAAGCAAACCAAGACAACAACAAACCAAACCAACCAAACAACCAAAACAACAACAACAATAAGAAACGGATGACAAACTTCACCCCTACAGATTTCATTGTCTGGGTTAGATCAAGGTGATGGATTCTATTTATACAAAGGCCCGAGAGAAACAAGCGCAGTGGAAATAGCTTTCCTTCTGAATTTTTAAAATCTGGCCACTCACCTTTCTTTCTGTCATGCTTCTTGAACTCTGAGTGTTTTGCTTGAGGTTGACTCATGGCCACATGAGTTACGGTGGATGTCCACAGATGACAATGGAGTGATAGCCCCTGGTTGTCTTCACCCGATGGACACAGTAACAGCTTCTTCTTATACCTCTGCTGTTCCAGGGTGACTTGGGAAACGTGATACTAGGATTTATAAGTCCATCAATTACTGGCCTCCCTGATCTGCTCAACAAGCAAGGGCTCTCATTAGTCATGGCCCCGTGTTTTGCTTAGAGTTATTTACCAAGCAGCCAATCTATATTCTGCAAGCTGACAGTTGGGATGTGAAGGCCTCGGCAATCCATCCCATTTTCTTTGCTCAAAATGATGACTGGAAGCCAGAGGGGCAAGGCCCTACAAAGTAGAAGGCACAATCCATTGTTGCTTTTGACCACCTAAAATGTCCATTTTGTTTTATTTTCATTTGAGCATAATGAGGCTAGACTTCTGGTCACTGGGAGCTCCTGGGTCTACTTTACAGCCTTCATTCTCTTTCCCAGGGCCATAAATGAAACCCTTTCAGCCCTAATGACCACAATGACTTTCCTCGATCATGTTATTGCTCCTTTGGCACATTTATTGCTTTCACATGCACTAATGGATGAGTTTGGATATGTTAACAATTTATATATCATTTGATCCTAAAAAAGAAACCCTAGCAAACTAACTTAGCCCCTACGATTGAGTAGCTTTTAAGGAGTATAAATGAATTTAATGCTTTAGAAAGAGCTTCTGTAAATTATGAACATGACACCTATTACATTAAGCTGCATTAAGCATTAATACATCTTCATTACTGGCAGGCTGCCCAAACCTCCAAGGTTGAAAAAGCTGCCTGAAAATGTTCAATGTGACAGTCACCTAGGAGGAGATTGATGGCTCTTTTTTGGGGAGCTATGAAGGATGCCTATTGACTAGGTCCTTCTTCCCTTCTCACACAAAGAAATGTAGGTGGTGTCAGTCAGCATTCCCCAAAGGCTGGTTTCTAATGGCTGGGTGAGAACTTCGTATCCACAGTGTGCCCACTTACATTTACTGGGCAAGAGCCCTTGAGTAGGGAGGAGGGCCAAGAGAAAGGATTGGGAGTGAGGGGTGTGAGTCTTCTTGCTGGGAAAGTTCTAATTGTTATATTAGAGTGTATGGTTATTAACAACACCTATGGGTAATCATAGTTACCATTTCCCGACTATTCAGTTTGTGCCAGCATTGTTACACTCTTCATATTTTTATCTTATTCAATCTCTTTCATGACCCTGTGAGTCAGATATTATTATGTCCCAGGGTACCGTATTAGTTGCCCTATGGCTGCTGTAACAAAATAATCTGGAACTAAGTGCTTTAAAACAGTAGGATATATCCTTTTACAATTCTGGAGGCTATGAGAATGAAATCAAGTTGGTAAGAGCATGCTTTCCATGAAGCTATTGGGGAGAATTGTCCCATATACCTTTGTTTCACCCCCAGCAGCCATTGACGTTTCTTGGTTTGCTGATGTTTCATTTCTGCTTCTTTTCCTATCCAGTACCCCTTGGGTGTGTCTTTGTCTTTTTTTAAAAATTAGATTATCTTTTATTTATTATTCAACAATTTCATACATATAAACAGCGTATCTTGATTATATCCACCCCAACTCCTTGTTCACACTTCCTCAGGCACCTCAACACATCCACACTCTCAACCAACTTCATGTTTTCCTCCTCTTCCTCTTCCTCTCCTTCTCTCCTCTTTTTCCTCCTCTTCTCTTTCTCCTCCTCACCCTTCTCCTCTTCCTTCTTCTCAGAACCTACTGAGTTCAGTTAGTGCTTGCCTGTTGGAACATTGACGTACATTGTTAGGTAGTGTGCAGATAGCCACTGTCAGAGTGAGTTCACGAGGTCAATGACCATGTCATATCCAGAAGACAGCCTTTCACAGCCCTCCTCCCCATCCTCCTGTAAGGATGCCAGTCGGAGGTTATGCTGCTCCAGAATGACCCCGTCTTACATTATTTGCAAATAAGGCCACATTTTGAGGAAGGAATTCAGAGAAGGAAGATAGATAGATAGATAGATAGATCAATAGATAGATAGATAGATGAGAGAGATAGAGAGAAAACTGACAAAACACAGCATATATTAGTGTAAACATAAATTAACCACCATGGCACTTGTAGTTTATTCTCTGTGAGTGGATTGGTAGATTACTTCTAGAATCGCTATTAAGTGTGGACAAGCATCTCAAAGACTCTATTGGTTCAGTTGTGATGTATGTGATTTTGCCTTTTGTCATAGGTCAACACTGTTAGTAACTGTAAACCTTACCACTTGCTTCTGAGTCAAGAAATAATTTATTTTAACAAGGATAAAATCCCAACTGAGGTCTACTCATGGGATAGACTTTTATTCTGCATTTCCCCATTGGCAATAAGAGGCAGGCTCTCAGACTAGCAAGAAGAGATGAAGGAAAACTGATGAACACTCACAACTCTGCTGAAAGAAGACTGTGTGGCCCCTAGACCAGGCACAGGGAGGTCCAGCTGTGGAGTTGCACCTGGCTGGACACACAGCTGGATTCAAATCTTGGTTCTACTTGTTACCAGTTAGGAAGCTTATACATGATTTCTTTTAGTTTTAACCCTTCCTCCTCTTTCTCCTCCTCCTCCCCTTCTTTTTCCTTCTCTTCTTACCCCTCCTCTTGAAATGGAGTCTCGTAGAGCTCAGAGAGGCTCAAACTTGCCATGTAGCTGAGGATATCCTTGAACTCATGATTCTCCTTTCTCTGCTTCTGGAGCTCTGGGATTGCAGATATGTATCACCATGCCCACTCAACTCCTTAATACCTAAGTGTACATCAGTGTCTACTTTATACCATTGTTTTAAATATTAAGTCAGATAACTTTTGTGAATTAGTCAGGATGTTATTGACATCATTTATGAGCCTACTCCAATTACTTAAAATGTAAAGGAAATTAAGCTGGTTTATGTAACTTGCCACAGGAACATTTTGGCTTGGTGGTAAATTTGTCTGACAGCCCCTGTAGACTTCAGGTGTGAAGGGAATACTTCACCAATATTTCCTGCACAAGTTCTTGGTAAGAATATTGTTGACCAGGGCTGTATGAGGACCCAAGTTCAACCCCCAGAATCCATGTGAAGAACTCGGCATAGTGATGTGTGCTTGGAATCCCGGGGTTGGGGAGAAAGAAACAGATTCCTAGGATCTCTAGAGTCAGCCACGTTAGATGAGTTAGTGAGCATCAGGTCAATGAGAGACCCTGCCTCAAAAAAGAAGTGGAAGGAGATTGAAGAGGAACAACACCAGGGAGTTTCTTCTGGGCTCCTCACACACATGCACATAGGCAAGCAAATACACACACACACACACACACACACACACACACACACACACACACTACACACACACACTGGGAGTGGATGGCAGGGGAGAGGGAGACCTAGAGAGATATATTTTAATAATTTCTTTCTGTCTGCTGATTTGGGGTTTGATTTATTCTTGTTTTTCCATGACTCTAAGGTGCACTAAATTTTTTATTTGAGATTTTTTTTCATATTTAAATTGAGGCATAAAGTAAACTCCCCTCTTAGGACTACTGCCTTTACTACAGCCTGTAGATTTTGGTATGTTGTCTATTTATTTCCATTCAACTCCATAACTTAAAAAAAGTTCTCTCTTTATTTCTTTGGTGACTGAGTCATCATTTAATAGTGCGTTTTTAAATAGGCTATTGCCATTTTTCTTGGTTGCTCATCTAGGTGGTGGTAAGACTCTACTGCCCAAGATAACACACACTTTGGCTAAAGGACATAGAGAAATCAGTCTTGAACTGACCTGGAATTTTTTCTTTCCTGGATTATATTTCACAGTCATAGAATGTGTAATACAGGCTGTTGGAAAGAAAAGCTATCAGTGGTATTAGGCAGAGCTGAACCCTCCATATCGCAATACAAAACTGTCAGATAAGGTGTGCCCAGTGATGCAACAGTGTCATGACTGTCATGGGGCAGCCTAGTTTTGTAGTCCTTGTCAAAAGTCCACAGCTAGGGAGGTGATAGGTCCTAGAAGGGAACCTACTGTTGTTATTTAGCTAAATAGTCCTATTAACAAAGTACCTTCTAAACACCTACGCTCACACTTGTAGATATAGGTTGCTTTCAGCCTTGGTCAGGAAAGCTTATTATTATTATTATTATTATTATTATTATTATTATTATTATTATTACAGTGGGCAGTGGTTAATTGAGAAATTCACAACTAGTCAAAGTGCTCAGTCCTAAAAGGGACATCTGTATGACTCCTCCCCTGATGGCTTAGAGAACATTTCACAAGAGGGTGTGTAAAGAGTGTAAGGGCTAGAAGATGGGAAGGAGTGCTAGAATGCTATCTTCCAGACATGATGTGCTCAATGCACTCATGAACTCATGACATCTGTGGTTACCTGCATAAAGGCTGTCCAAGACCAAGCCAGAAACAAATCCTAATGTGGATTGGAGAAGTGTGGTGGTATTGTGTTCCCCAAAATATTGTGCACCCTAATAAACTTATCTGGGGTCAGAGACAGAACAGCCACTAGATACAAAGGCTAGAAAATGGTGGCACTCACACCTTAATCCTAGCATTCCAGAGGTAGAAATCCCTCTGGATCTCTGTGAGCTCAAGACCACATTGGAAACAGCCAGGCATGGTGACTCACACCTTTAATCCCAAGAAGTGATCCTTTAATCCCAGGGAGTGATGGCAAAAACAGAAAGATATATAAGGCATGGAGACCAGAAACTAGAAGCATTTTGGCTGGTTAAGCTTTTAGGCTTTCGAGCAGCAGTTCAGCTGAGATTCATTCTGGATGAGGACTTAGAGGTATCCAGTCTGAGGAAACAGGATCAGCTGAGGAATAAGCAAGGTGAGGTTGGCTGTGGCTTGTTCTGCTTCTCTGACCTTCCAGCATTCACCCCAATAACTGGCCTGGGTTTGATCTTATTAATAAGAACTTTTAAGATTCCTGCTACAGAGAAGGGTTCATGGAGTCCCACCTCTAGCTGAGGAATTATTGGAAACCGATGGCAGTTGAGACAGTCATTTATCTTTGCTGTTGTGACCACTGGTCACTACAGTGGATGGCCCCACACTCAGGCACATAGGGCAATATTAGTCAGATCTAAAAAAAGAAGACATGGCTTTGGAAGGGGATGTGTTGGGAGGTAGGTAGCAAGACTTAGACGGGGGAATGAGGGTGAATATGATCCCTGGTTAAATTAGAGTTTCATGTAGACAACAGATAAAATTTTAAGCATGTTACAAGCATGCATGTAAAATAGACTGAAAAAGGTTCACTTTTTATTTAAAATTAAAACTAATAAAGATCCTATGTTTTATTTGGAAACCCCATGAAATAGATCTAAATGTAGTTTTGGTTAACTTTAAGCCCAATACTTTTGAAGGATTTTGTTTCTAATGAATTGTGATATATTTTGTTTATGTTTTTTGTTTTGTTTTTGTTTTTTAAAACAGGGTTTCTCTGTGTAGTTTTGGTGTCCTGGATCTTGCTCTGTAGTCCAAGCTGGCCTTGAACTCACAGAGATCCTCCTGGCTCTGCCTCCCGAGTGCTGGGATTAAAGGCGTGCGCCACCACCACACTGTTTATGTTTTTCTTATAAATTCTATTTTTTGTGTATATTTGGTTTAACTTTAGGAAGTTTTATATCTGAGTGGTATTTGAAATAATTTTTCTACCAGATCACACCTGGTAATATTTCCCAACATTTCTCTTGTCACATCTTGGGGGAGGTGAATAGTGAGTGTCCTATCTGATTTGGTAGAGGCCTGAGATTCTGGGAAACATCCCACAATGCACCTGAAAGCCCCACCACTAAGACTGATTCAGTAGAAAACACAGGGAGGGGCTTGGTCCTGCCTCAACTGAATGCAGCAGGTTTAGCTGTCCCCCCATGGGAGAACTTACCCTGTTGGAGGAGGGGATGAGGGGTGTGGGGGGGGAGGCAGGAAGTGGGGGAGTGGGAGGAGGGATGAGAGAGGGATCTGTGGTTGGTATGTAAAATGAATAAAAAACAATATGATAATAACTTAGATACTTATTAAAATGATAATCCTATACATATAAAAAGATTTTTTTATTCATTTTACATACCAATCACAGATTTAATCTAATCCATTTTCATTGGAGACCATTACTGAGGCTTGTAGTTTTTCAGAGGCTATATTGTCTTGGTTTTTCATATTTTGTGTGTGTGTGTGTGTGTGTGTGTGTGTGTGTGTGTGTAGTGTTGGGACTTGTGCATCTGGGATAAAGTCACTGGTTGTACCTATTTTTTTAAAGCTATGCTTATTTATACAGTGGAAGTATTTGCAATATCCAAGAAGGGAAAGTTGTAGAAGTGTTGAAGTGTTTTCCCTGCCAGACTGAGGTCTTAACTTCGCAGGAACACCTTCAGCCCAGGTGTTTGGGGAAACAGATTCAATCTCCACTACTACTCTGAAAGTACAATACCGTCTACGAAAAGGATCGCTGTCACAGAGTAGGCCCACTCTTAAAACAGTGACCACCAAGTTAAAGGCTGTCACCATGTCACCTCTAGTCATTCGGGGAGGATAGGACACTGACAGTGCTGTGAGCCCCAAGTTTAGTTTCTAGAGTGTGAGTAGAAAGGAGAAAGAGAAGAATCCACCATTCGACAGTACTGGGACGACAGAGAAAAGGCAGAGGCAAACGTGGACGGAAGCAGGAACAACAGGGACGGGCTGGGCAGAGGTGAGGCTACTGGCTAAAGGCAGAAGGAGAGCAGAGGGAGCTTAAGAAATGCCAGGAGGTCCCCCAAAACAACCCCAGTTCTCAGAAGCACAGAGATCCAGGAAACCAACTCAACCCTCTCAAGGCTGAGATGATAGGCATATTCCACCAACTGTGACCTTATTTTATATTTCAATATTACCTGACTTGTCCTACCAAGTAGATATTAGTTTTATGAACTTGATTTTTAATAGGAATATAGGCTTTAAGAATAATAAAAATAACTTCTATAAGTGATCTGACTTCACAGATCTTGTTATTAAATGATGTGCTTTGAAGCTTAATCTGGAAACATGGCAGGATATATGTATGACTTCAGATACCAAGTTTGGGATCTTTTAAATAGAAATGATAGTATATGACATTCTTTTTTTTTTTTTTTTTCCCGAGATAGGGTTTCTCTGTGTAGTTTCTGGTGCCTGTCCTGGATCTTGCTCTGTAGACCAGGCTGGCCTCAAACTCACAGAGATCCTCCTGCCTCTGCCTCCTGAGTGCTGGGATTAAAGGTGTGTGCTACCACCACCCGGCTAATTCTATGACATTCTTAAATCATCATTAGCCACTAAATTATTAAAATTTTTATAGCTTTGTTTGGTTGGTTGTACTTAAGAATCAACATCGTTCTTTTAATCTGGCGCCAGGAAATTTGGAAGATATAAAAACTATGATGACAAAGAAAACAAACACAAGCTGTAATGTTTCTATTTGGTCATTGATTGACATAAACATTTTTGTCTCTTCCCAGTCTCCTTTCAATGTATGCAGATACATTCAAAATGTATACATATCGTAAATAGTAATAGAAATGAGACAATTTGTAGACTTGAATTCTTGTTTCAATTGACTTTATAATGCACTGCATCACTTTATCATTAAATATTCTTAGAAGGCACTGCTTTTAATGGCTAGTCAGTGTACCATCTTTAGAATATGACACAATAATAAATTATTTACTCACTTTGAATGTTTAGTTTATTCCAACTATTTTCACAATAATTTGGTGGATTCTCATTTATATGACTCATTATCTACATATCTCCTGGTTCTTAGTTTCTGGGTTGGGATGATCATTTTTGAAGAGCTTTCTGTGTTTTTTTTTTTTTTTATCAAGTGCTGTGGGGCATTCCTGCACATTACTCATTTCACACTCCTCACAGCAGGCATTACTCTTTATCTATCTTGCTTTCATTCATAGGAATAGGAACTCTGTGTCTACAAGGGTCCTGATGTCTGGACAAGTGCCTGGAATGTTGTAGAGGCCAGTGGTTTTTGCCCAGGCTCCCTGGGTTCACATCTTTATCTAACCAGTTACATAGTAGATGGCTTCACCTCCTTTAAGCTATTTTTAAATGTCAACATAAAGGCAATAACACCTACCTCATAGACTAGCTGTGAAAAATTCATACATTAGTTCAAGTAAATAGTTTAGATAAGAAGTTAACACATGATAAAAATCAAAATATACAGAGCACACTATAATATGTGCCAGAGACTTTATAAATAATAACTAATTTGATACACACTAAACTCTCTACCATCAATTTCATTTCACTGGAGGAAATGCATGAGTGGCAGAGTCCAAACTTAAACTCCAATACACTGGCTCTGGAATTCACCCTTTTTTTCCTTCTTGTTTTGGAGACAGATTCTCACTTGGTAGCCCTGGCTGTTCTGGAATGCACTATGTAGACCAGGCTGGCCTTGAAATCACAGAGATCCACCTATCTCTGCCTCTCTAGTGCTGGGATTAAACGCATAAACCATTATGCACAGCCTTGGAATTCACATTTTAATTACTGCTTTTTACTTCTCAAAGCACTTGAAAATTATTAAAGTACCCAATATATGAAAAAAAAATAATGACAAAACCCTCCCTAATTTCCTAGGTTTTCGTTGTAGACCTGAGCTGAGGGTTAGAAATAAGTGATTGTGGGTAATGAACAGTGTGAATTCATGTTCTTACATGGGGGCTGGAGATTGGGGAACGTGCTAAAACATACTTGGTGTGTCAGTGTCAAACACACACAGCTTCCCATTGGATGCCTAGGACTGTTGGACAAAGGTGTGAACAATGACTGATTTCTAAAAAGGCTGCTTCCGTGTTCCCTGTCACTCAAAATGGAACTACCTGTTCGTTTCACAAGGGCCTTGTTTGAAAACAGCACCACAACTTTCTTTGCCGTTTCAGATACAGTTTCGAACTTTCTGATTGATATCTTTATTCTTCTGGGAGTTTCTCAATACAGGGAGTACTAACTGGCTGTCTATCGTGTTTCAGGGACCATGGCAGACATTGCAAATGTAGTGGCGAGCAAGCCCCACGAGCAAACCTCACCTCATTGCTGTGTGTGTGATGATTCAATGGAATAGTGCATATAAATACCTTAGAATAGTGAACTGCAGAGAGGGGCTGCTGAGGAAGGCAACGTTGTACAGACGTGACTGAGTAGAGGCTTTAGACTTGATTAGGATCATGATGTGTTCAGAGATCTAGGGAGCTACGGTTTCAATGAAGGGGTGGAGGTGGGCGTCGCTGTGTGGTGGATCAGGGAGCAGGGGGAGACGAAGAAGAGGCGGAGCAAAGGGAGGCAAGCATTTCAAGCAATGCCTTGTAAGCAGGCACAATGTGGTCCCCAAGGGACATCGAGAACGTCTAAAGACATTTTTAAAAATTTTCCATGACTTGTGCTACTGGAATCTGGGATATGGGAGTCATGGACACTCTTGAGCATCCTTTGGTGCATGAGCCAGCTTGTTGTCTGACTCACAATGGCGGTAGTGTGGAGACCACAAAGTCTGCCGTAAATACGGGAAGAGGAGCAATAGTGCCTGTGCTGAAGTGGGGAATGGAAATAATTCCGGGTGGTCTCTACTGTCAGGAAAGAAATTGGTCAACGAAAAGGGAAATTAAAAGAATAATGGTTAGAGAACAATTCTGGATAACAAGTGTAACCAGGAGCACAATGAGCTGGGTGAGATCTTGTTGGATGAGATCTTGCTGGATGAAGGACCCCCTACCCTCGGTGAAGAAAGAGGTAAAAATACCAATGCAGACAGACTCGTGTTTTCCAGCTTCTGAGGGAAGACAAGGTAAGCCTGTAAAGCTTTCAGCATTCATTTTTGACATGTTGGGCTGCCTTTTTAGAATCTGAGAGAATCATGTTAGATCATGAACCACACAATGCAATCCCTAACGTCACAATCAATTATATTGCAACACGCTGGCTAGTCAAGTATTTAAAAATCCCGTTAGTGATGCAGTGATCCATGTGGCACTTTTCTGAGACATCGTGTGATAACAACTAGTAATCTGCTTGGTGCCTAGTGTGGTTTTGAAGCAACGATGAGGAATGTAAATGACATTTTGAGAGATCTGTGGCAATTACAATAGAATATGGAAACAGCTTGCATTTCCTTCGGCATCAGAATCACAGATACTGCTGTCACCACTGTATCCCGTCTGCATTCCTAACGAAGACAGGGCTCAAGCTCAATTAAAGATTGGTGAAGATTAAAACATGATTTTTGTCTTCATCCAAGTTCATGGACACCTGCATTTTTAAGCATGGGCCTTAGGTCAGGGAAACAGTCTCCTAGGTGACTCTTGCCGTCAAACCCGCTTTTCCCTGTCATTCTTCTTTTCCATCCTCTTCCACTCTGAGTTTAGTCCTTTGTTCATGAAATTGTCGTGTGGCATCTGAGGTTAACCATCTGCTTTGGGATTTAGGTTAGATTAGGGTTAGGGTCTCAACTGATGGGTAGGGGATTTTTCTCAAGGGCGAGTTGTGGCGGTTTCTGGAGAGATTTTGCTGCTTCTACCAGACAGTTCTAAGCTCTGACTTGGTGTGTGATCGCTGATTTGCCTGGGAGGGAGAGCCGTACAGGACATAGGAAAGGCCATCTCTAGGGGTGAGTGGGAAGGAAATCAGAAAAATGCTCAGAACTGCCCTCTGGAGGGGGCGGGTATTTGGGGACCGAGGATGAGTTGGGGAAGGTCCACTGAAGAAAGGGTCAAAAATGGTATGAAGAATTCAGCTGAGGTCAGCAAACCTCACTCCATCTCGACATCCATCTGTAGGGCCTCACTCCATCTTGACATCCATCTGTAGGGTAGTGTGACTCTCCAGCTGCGCTTGGCTCTAACGGCGCAAGGCAAAGAGAAGATGAATTGCTGGGGGGAACCCAGAGCTGGAGGTGGTCGGGCAGGGGGCACATGGCAGAAGGCAAAGGATCTGGGAAATTGAAGGTTCTGACAAGAGGCAGGTTGAAACGATGACCATGGGGTCCTAGCTCAGTAAGGAAGGAAGTGAAGCCCGGGGTGGAGGTGGGGGTGGGGGTGGGGGGCTAATGAACTAACAGAATGGAGGAACCAAGGGAGGTGAGATCTCATTGAGGTCCAGAGCTGGTGAAAAATTGGAGTAGGGTGTAAGAGCTGGTCTCCTTTGCCAGTGCCAGCCTCTGCGTGGGTATAATTAGTTATGTTGCTGTCCTGGCCCTCCCTTGGGTACATTTTAACGACTAAAAACATTATTATAAATGGCACTAAATGTGCCATTAAAATACTTCTGCTCTACATTCAAGTGTGCTCAACAAAATGCAGGTAACTCACTCAAATACTGGAATGAGGAAGAAAGGAGAAATGTAGGAAGTAAGCCAAAAAGAAATCCTTCAGTTACTTTTTGTAAATTGCTTAAAACCATTACATAAATTAAGCTGCTGTGGGGGATGCATTTCATGGAGTTCCAATTTAGCAATTACTGTTCCTGTAGCAGAATCAATAAAATATGCATCTACAATCATACAGAGAAAACATGTCCAGGGACTTTAAGTTGGGGCCTCAGATAAGGCTAACTAATTAACATGTACTGGGTCCAGCACTGGACTGTGGCTAGTGAAAACCTTTTTTTTTTTTTTTTTTTTTTTTTTTTTTTTTTTTTTTTTTTAGCACTTTTAGGTTTTGGATAGGCTGTAATGCATGTTTCAAAAATCAAAATGTTATAAAAGGTATCCACCGAGAGGACTCAATCTCATCTCATCTTTGTCCACCCTGTGCCTTTTGATATTGTATTTTCATTCTTCCAGCGTTTTGTAAGCTACTGAGAACAGATACAAACATGAACATTCCTAGTCAGGGAGCTTTTTTGCATAGCGGTTTGCACACCATCAATACGATAAGCACTGTGATTTTGTTTTCCACTTAACAATCGATTTCATGTATCTGTGCACCTATTTGTAGGTGTCAGACTGTTTTTCAGCTGTATAGTTTTCTATGTTGTCTTAATTTATTTAACCCATCGTGCCTGGGTTGGCAGTTTCCAAACTCTCCACATATTTCATGAAATAGTTTACTTTAGGTACAAGTTTGTCTATAGAGTCCGTCTCAGGTACATCATTACAAGTTAAGGGTAAACGCATTGACAATTGGGAGGCATTGTCAGACTCTGCTCCAAAGGGATTTGCATTCCCACCGGGCCCCACTGCTGTGAGTACGTGCTCGGGAGACTGTTTTAATATGGACTTCATCTACTAACCACACATTATGACATTATAATCATGCAGGTTTTGAAAATGTGCCAGACTGTTGTGAAAATAATAACCACCAGGCATAGGGCTAGAGGCCTTTACCAAACCCAGTCGTGATGGTCCGTGTAGGAACAGAGAAGGACAGTGTAAGCCACCAGCTCTCATCACTTGTCATATTGTTTTAAATTTAAAGGCTTCCACCATTTACCTCTTTGCTAGTCACCTACTGTATGTTTGCCAGATAAGGAATGTGATTATTGTTTCCTTCTTTTATGTGTGGTCTTCAAAATTTGCTTACATGCACTACTTAAGAGAATTGGAAAAAGCTTAGAGTGACCTTACACATTTTAAGTGGAAATGAAAGAAGGATGGATATCCACTACACAGTGAATGCCTACCTTTAAATAAAATATTGTAAATATTGAGTTTTATATAAAATTATTACATCACCCTTTAAAAATGAATCAAACAGAGTCTAAATACTGCTTGGCCTATCAACTGTCACCTATTTAAAAGTGCACAAACTCTCCTTTAACAAGTGGGACATTTACAACATTCATTTATTTTTCTTTTGAAGTCATTTTTCCATTCCACTTTCCCTGAGGAATTTTATCTTTATGTAATACATTCAAGGCTTGAAGGTTTTGTAGATTGTCATATCATAATTCTCTACTAAAATATGTATATATGTTGACATTTTAATTAAAATTTGTCTCTAGCTTCAAGCTATAAATGTAAAGACGTTATGGAGTCACTTTCATGACTGTTTATAGCGTGCAGTTGGTCAAAATAGTATGCATATATACATTTTGACAAATAAACAATTTTTAAACAGGAACTTCTATTGAGATGCACTTCTGTTTAAACCCTGGGGCAGCATTTATTTTATTTGTTCAATTAAACTGTAGTTCAGTGGAGCTGTGACTGTCTCAGGCTTGCTAGAGTGAGAGGGAAGCACATTATTGCTGTTCATAGATGAAGAAAAGTTGTTCAGTAAGTCAAATGGAAGGGGAAGAAGTTTTATTCTAGTAACATTTCTCCATTGTCTGCAATCTTGATATCCATCCCAGCTTGAAATCAAGAATGATTTTAAGTGATCCATTAAGTGACAGTTCAATTAAGTCGTCCTTGAAAGTGGTTGGGAAGCCTTGGACAGCAGTGACAGACAGAGTTTCTGATTGTTTGGGGGGGGGGCTGGAAGTCTTTATGTCTTTGGACTTTGCTGAGAAAAATGTATTATTTATTTATTTGTCATCTCACAAAGGAGAATGAAAAAGTAGGTGAGGAAAGAAGAGTCTGCTATTTTTCCAATAAGCTTTGAGCAACTGTGGGCCAACCTGTTTTAGGAAAAACTAGAAGTACAGGCCCTCCTCTCTCCTCTCAACGAAGCAGACAGCAGCAAGAAGCAGAGGATGCGGAAAGCAGCACCTCGTCTCCCTTGCAGTACCTTTCCCGGAAACTTCCTGTTTATTCCTGGAGGTTCACATGATCCAGTTTAAAAAAATAAAAAACAGAAAAACCAAAACTAAGACTATTATCTGCTCTCCTGCAGGAACATCTTGTTCAAAACCGGGATCCCAGGTAGTGGGAGGCTGGAGTTAAGGCGAGGAGCTGCCAAGAAACCAGGCAGATCCGGAAGAAGACGGCAGCCACACAAAAGCCCCGAGGGCACGGCAGTGTGAGATTGTCGTGGATATTAGTGGTCCGGTAGAGGGCACCTAAGGTGGATTAGCTGCATTAAGAATGACTAAAAATATTGAGTCATCAGAGGTTACATTTTTCACTGTCTTCTTAGTACATTATATAAGCTGATTGTTTTAGGCCTGCTGTATATCATAAGGTCTGAGGCAGTCACGGAAAACAAGGAGTCCATGTGAAAAGCCCAGGTCCAGAGGCAGAAGATGGCCTTGAACTTCAGTTCCATGCGCTCATGCACTAGTCCTCAGGGTGCTTTAAATGCCTTCGTCTCCTGTCTGCTAGTAAGCGTACCTAGTCTAGTTGGTTAATGTAAGAATTAAATAACATAATACAAATAAATCCGTGAGTATAGGGTTAGGTCATTCAATATTTAATCAATCAAACATGTGAAATCAGCTACGAACAAAGAAAGAGAGAGGCAGCTATGTAGACACATGACGGTAACAGTGTTGATAACAACAGATGCCCATGGGAAGAACTACTAATCCCATTTAGCAGGTGGGGATGCAGAGGCCACAGGGGATTCTAGCTATGTGCTAGATTATTGGCCAGTCAGAGACCATCAGTACAGACCTGATGCTCGACTCCCTGTAGTCTCTTCAAATGCACACGGACAGATACTATTATGTTCTGCAGACTACAGGACTCCCCCATCGTGCCAGCTGTGAGAAGTTTGAAAAGCACATTCAGCACTAACTTTAGCTCACAGCTGAATGTTTTGGTCCCCGGCCTGTGAATGTCTAGCCAGCTCTGTGGCCTAGGGAGAGCATCCTCCTATGCGTGAAGGGCGTTCCAAGGTCAACAAAGCACTTCAAGCTCCATAAAGAAAGTAGCTATATAAATGGGGTTTCTTGTTAAGATAATAAAGCTCAAAAGGCCACTTTTACAAAGAGAGGTCAGCTGGAAGGTTACCAGGAAAAGCCACATGCCCAGCTGTGCTATTTAACCTCCAGTTTTCATAAAATATACACATACCATTGGGATGTACTTTTAATTATTTTGTGTCTAGGAGACGATGACTGACTCTAGCACTGTTTAAAGAAATCCAGTCAGTGCCCATTATGGATGCAAAGGTCCTGCATTTTACAGGTGCTGCGGCTGGTAGGAGTGGATTAGCCAGAAGGCTCATTAAACGGACTGCCACTGTTAGCCAAACTGTACAAAGTCTTTGGAGTGTGATACAGTTCCAAGTGTCTACAGTTGTGCATTAATAGTGGAGCGTGCCCTGGTGCATTTCCTTGTTTTGAATAAATTGTGGTATTAAATTCAGTCTCCCTTCATCAGAAAGGGAAAATGATTTGACCCTCGCATTCCTTGGAGCTGAACTCAAACTTTGGAGGTTCACTTCAAAGCTCTGTAAATAAAATGAGTAACACTCTGGACCCTTGTGAGGCAGGAGGAAAATTCTCTTTCTGAAGAACACCCAAGTCTTTAAAGAGAAATGGTGGGGTTTAAATAGCTCACTGTTTTTCTTGCTCCAGGCTCCATGCTGAGGATATTATTTTCTCTGCAGAGCTTGCGCTGCTCTGGCTCCGTTCTCAGAGGCTGGCTGGCGTTGGGGCACTGGGGCGCAGGGCGGCTTGCAGGTTTGTTGAAGCAAGTTTATTTGTAGTGTGGCTGGGGGCGGGTGGAAGATTCCTTTATGATATGGGAGGCTCCCGAGTTTGGAATATCAATGGCACTTCAAAGCACTAGAGCTGCGAATTAGCAGTCAGACTTCTTCTCAGGCCCCAGAATAGGATAAAATAACACCAGAGATGTGTTTCAAGATAGGAAAAGGGGAGGTTTTTCTTCAATGCGACTTTTTTAAACTTTGTGTTGAAAAGCGGCAGCCCAGGGTTCGGAGATGGCCTGGCATCTCTCTGGACACAAGAGGCTGCCATGGATTCTTGTGGAAAATCGTTCAGAGTTCCCAGCCTGAAATCACAAATACTGGACCTAAAATCATAGTGCTGGACCTGTCCCCAGACTACAGTTCTCTCTAGATCCATGAGTGGGAACCACTACTAACCCTTGGGGAAAGGGTAACTAAAAAATTGTGTAGCCTAGTTTGTTTATTTCTTAAAGTCAACGTCATATTATTAATTTCAAGTTTTCTAAGTATTCCCTTCCACCCAACCTCCTCCCCGCTGTCTTCCTCCTCTGTGAATGTGAAGACCATGGTAACAGAAAGTGAGAGCGAGCGTCATCTTCAGTCCTCCAATCCGAGTCAGCAAGAGTCGCGCTGCAGCGGGCAGACCCGGCAAAGTGCGTGGTGACCCCTCTCATCCTCCTGCCCTGTGATTGTGTTTGAGTAGTTCTAGAAAGACAATCAGTTCAACTTGGAACAGACCGAGGCTTTACAACGCTGGCAATTCCTACCCTGTGCCTCCTTCCATTTGTATTTGAAAGAAAATGAAAAATATGCTCAGCAGGGAGGCGCTGGTCTGCATGAGTACTCAAACTGATCTGCGCCTGGCTGGTGGTCATGGCTGTGGTAGCTCACCCAGCCCTGGAGCTTTTCCACTGCCTTCTGTTTTTCTAATACAGTTTTGGCTGCCCACACCTCTTCCTCCCACCATTAGGAGAGGCAGATACTTTCAAAGGCAAGACTGGGGTATGCTGAAAACTTGGGCTTGTGGACAACTGAGACTCACCACTTGGCCTCCTTGGTTTCTGATTTTTCTCCTTCTGGAGGGACTTCCTGTTGGCTGAAGTTGAGTGGCCATGCCCCTTACAGACTGCATGGCCTCCTTTAAACACTGCTCCTTGTTTTCATTTGTGAGAGAGTCTAGCCTCCAGGCCACAGTGGGGTTTACTGGAGTACTCGGGGACTCTCAGGAAGATCCTGTAGATGTTAGACTTGGTGTCCTTGATGGTATCTTGCATCTTCATAGCATCACTCTGCCTGTTATGCTTGGTTATTTAAGGCTATCCACAGCAGGTTGCAATGATCAGGTCATACTGCATCTTTTTGTTCATTAATGTATTCTAAGCGTGAGTACGGTACCTGGCGACAAGAACCTTGAACTTCATTCATGATTTCAGAGGATCATTAAAATGTTTTGTCCCGATATTTGGCAAATTTTGAACATAATGAAATATTGAAGAATAGCACAATGAATAGTCTGTTACTTTTCACTTAGAATCAACAGTCATCAATATTTTTGCCGTGTTGCTTTACTCTCTGCAGACAGACATGTTCTTCTACTGAAGTATTAGAAAGTGTAGTTATGATGATTCTTTATCCCTAAAGACTTCAGCATTCGGCTGTGAAAAAGATGTTATTCTCCGTCCTGATGCAATACTATTGTCACACCCTAGAAAATTAATAATTCCACAAAGTCATTTAATACCCAGCTCATATTAAAATTCCACCAAACTTTTAATTGAGATAAAATTTATAAGTCACATAAAACACAGATAGTCATGTTAAAGTGTACAATTCAAGGGCATTTAGAACCATCACAATGATGTGGAGTCATTATTACTTCTTTTTAGCTCTGAATAGTTCCATTGTTCTCCACTTCTCTCTTCTCCCAGTCCCTAACATATTGCTTACTTTCTATCTCATCAGACTTACTTATTCTGGATATTTTACACACAATGAAATTATAAAATATTTAACCCCTGTAACTTTTCAAATTATCTTATAGCTGTTTTTGTAGAAAGAATTAAAAAAAATACTGCAGTGATTATTTTGAAGCAAGATTGCATTTTCATTCAAGACTTCCAGGGTGCCTAACGACTCCCGCCCAGTTTCTGCAAAGAAAATACCCATGTTTGTTGAGACACTGCACTTGGTGCTTTAGAAAAAGGGGCAAAGATTTTGCCCCCAGTGTTTGGTGAGAGGTGGGGATTTAGAGAATGGCTGCAAGGCTGAATGAACTTAGTGCATGTCTTGTTTCTGTGGTTGCCATACAGATGCCGTATAGCTGGAGGAGGAGCAGAGATCCTGGCTGTCTGTACTTTTAGGCACAGCCATTGTCAGGCTGGACCAGATTGGTGTGGATGACAGCAACGGGTTTGCTGAGCAGGAGACACTGTGCTTCATGATTATTCTGCCCAAACAGTCTGAACTTCTCACCCTCTTTGCTTCAGTTACCAGATACACCCTCTGCAACACTCTTTGCTCTACCAAAGAAAGCATGTTTGAGAAATGCTGTAACAATCCCTTCTCATTTTAAACTGCCTCCCGCATGCAGCTTCTGGTGCTTTC
Source organism: Peromyscus melanophrys (assembly GCA_902168415.1). Taxonomy (NCBI): domain Eukaryota; kingdom Metazoa; phylum Chordata; class Mammalia; order Rodentia; family Cricetidae; genus Peromyscus; species Peromyscus melanophrys. Next base: position 32,097 of record CABHPR010145333.1, read on the forward strand.
CCATGTGAGTTCCTGGGCTTAGTAATGATTTTAAGGGACTCTTTTGGCTGAAACACCTGGTCAGGACTCCACCTGGATTGGTTTTTGCTGAGTGTTGGCGCTTCCAAGCGTGCCAAGAGTCTGCAGACTAGGAACAAGCCCCCCGGGGCTTCCTGCTTAAAATTCGACTGTGCAACTGCATGATTTGAAGTGTAGCAATGTGCTGTCTAGGTGTTTGGAAGATGGCAGGAAGGGCAAATGTCATCATCAGTCCCCATTTTTGGCCCTACTCTTTGTTCCTCATGTCCATAAGCTGTTTTTATTTGTTTACAGAGTTAAGCTGTTTCTCACTGAGCTTTAATAGTGGTCCAGGAGACTGTTCAACAAAGGACTTCAGGGAATCACATACATTTAACTGGACTTTTTTCTTTCCATGTCTGGAATGATTTCCCAATTCTTTGAATGAATGAAGGCCAAGAGTGTTTATATTTATTGGTTGGATTCCTATCTCAACAAATCTTTAAAATGCTAATCCTGTAGTTTCCTAGGTAATGACTCCAAATTTATGGCAAAAATAATTATGTGAGAGGTAGTGTGATACATAATTAATATTCAAAAGTAGACCTGAGTGAATTTACATATCAAAATGTCTCCCTTCCCTGGTGATCTAACATGGAAGGTGGTGTGGCATAATTTTTCTAAAATGATATTTATGATGGGATCTTATGTTTTGACTTCTCTCTAAATGACAGGGTGGCATTATACGTTCTGCTAAACATGAGGATCAGTAGAGGGGGGTGGGGCAGAAAGGCTGTAATCCAAAGTGAATGGGGAGTTTGTATAGATCTCTTACGACACAGTCAACTGAGGTCGTATTATTTTCCTTCTTGGCACTTATGCCCCAGACACTAAAGTTTATAGTAACCTTTTCCCTGATAACTGGTATTTTCATGGGAGCATGGGCAAGAGTCTGTGACCTGAGGTGAAATAAAAATGAAGCTTTAGTCTTCCCAAGAGCCCCTGCACTGTTGCTAAGCTGCCCTTGCTTTTAGCTACTCTATATTTGATGAGTATTTCATGAGGGAGAAACACAAATTTTAATCTGATGGATCTACCAAGTTAAAATATTTTTCCTGTCTCCTCAACTGTTTATTTGTGTTATTTTTTCACGTTTTGTTCATCTTTATCAGTCACTTTGAATCTGTTTTTGGATAAACTTGGGCATAAATAATCAATAGTAGTGGTAGCAATAACAGTCATAATTTATCAAACAATTGGAGATCTGTTTTGTTTTATGTACCTTACTATTATTTTATTTTTAATATTAATTTCTCGTAATTAATTTCTTCTTTTGATCACAGTTGTTGAGGGAGGTGTTTTTATTCCCATTTTATAAAGGAGGGAAAACTGAATCTCAGGGAAGTTAATGAGCCTGGTAAGAAGCCAAATGGGGATATGAACCCAGGTCCTACTGACCTTGAGGCCTGGTCCTCAGCTGCTGCAGTGAACAACTTTTGAACAACTAACTCATCGTGGGCGTCTGCCATTGCTGTCCTTCGAGGACTGGCTGGATCAGTAGGAGCAGTTCACTTCTATCCTGAATCTTCCAGACAGACAATTCCCGTTGATTTCAAAGGGAATACTGAGTGAAGAGAGACTTTTGTTTAGAACATTATACTGTACTGCTTCTAGGTGTTATGTTAAGAGTAAATACAGGAAAACACTTTTTTATTTTGACTCTATATTTACCTAAAAAGTACAACTAAATTTGTTTAATATATCAACATATATTCACACATATATACATATATACTCTATCATCTATCTATCTATCTATCTATCTATCT
>CABHPR010145335.1:0-37127 GCA_902168415.1 Peromyscus melanophrys
CACCTTTTCTTATCAGGAAAACTAGTCCTTAGGCCATATCCAGCTTGTGTCCTCTAAGTACCATGTCAGAACTGCAAGGTGTCTTTAGCAACAGGGTGATCCAATACCAATTTGTCAGCCCTGAATACCAGTAACATATGGACTGAGCAGGTTTTCTGTGTGTGTATGTTATACATATATAACAACTTATATATGTATATACAAATTATACATAATAACAACTGAAGAAAATATGTTTTGTATTTAAAAAAGAGCAAGGAGAATACACAGGAGGGTTAGGGGGGAAGGAAGGGAAGGGGAAATGACATAATTATATTATATTCTTTTAAAAAATTGGAATCACCTCCCCATCTATCTACCTCACCATGCTCAACTGGAGTACCAGACCAAGAGATTACTAGCTTCTTTGGGGATGTTTGTTTTCCAGATTCTGAACCAATGGTGAGAACAGCACAGGTGTTGAGCTATTTCTGAGCTGTAGTCTCCCATTCCCTTACAGAGGCACTCATCAAGGAAACGAGCCTTTGAAACCACAGAATACCATCAGTCAAGTTCTCACAGACACAGTGCTTGGCTTTCTTCATTTAGAGAAGGAGTATAGACATCTTACCTAAATTTGCTGAAAAATCTTGGTCTCTGTGTGTAATTGTCACTTTTAACTGTGAAAAGGAATTATCATTTCAGAACTTCCCAGGTGTCCCCATTGTCCTTAGGCAGATATTTCGGTCTCAGTTGCTGGCAGGTCTACTGTGTCCCCAGTCTATTAAATGGAGTCTTTATGTATTCACTCACATGGATGATAAAAGCATGTCCTGGGAAATTACATGTGCAATTCTAACAACCAGGAGCCTGAGACAAGAAGACAGTTATGAGTTTCAGGGTAGCCTGGGCTACCTGGGAGCCTATCAAAATAATTTGGGACTAGAAAATAAAATAAAAAGAAAGAAATAAGTAGTTTATTCTTGATTCTTCAGGAGTGTATGTATCAGTTTTGTCCTTTTCTCAGCTCCTGGGCCATGTGCTATACCAGCACTTTCCCTTAATAGCCCATCTGCTCACTAATATCTTTACTCACTGTGATTTGACATTGTCTCATGACTTTCCTTATGACTATTTCCATCCATGCTCAACTTTATTAAAGGATATTTCAATGTAATTTTAATATATTTTAGTGTTTTCTCATCTTCCATTCTGACTTTCAGTGTTTTGTTATTGATAGATATCTATCATCTCCCTTTATAAACACAAACTTTTCTCTGTAATGGCTTTGCCCTTTACTCTCAAACTAGAGGAATACTTCATTAACCCAACATGTACAATACCCTGGGTCCCATCTCCAACAGTGAAAAGACAGAGAGAAAGATAAAGGATAGGAGGGAAGGAGGAAAGACTTCTGTTTGTACTTGCCTTTCTGACCCTGTTATTTGAGTTCATCTTACTCAAGAATCATAGAGACTCAAGAGCATTGTTCCCAGCAGGGTTATATTTTCAAGTATCAGTTCTACCCATTTGTTTTCTTTACTGTCTGAAATGTTCGATGCATGTACATAAGGACTTCTCAACATATCATTGTCTTTCTTTCACTCTAGTTTTATTTTTAATGCATTTTGTTTCAATGTTTCTTATGGATACTTTTTAAAACTGTGTATATTGTTTAATTGGTGCTGTCTGTAGATGCATGTAACATAATAGTGAAGAAAAGTTTAAACTTGGTTTATGGAACATTGGAGTTCACAAATTTGCCTTTAAACTGTTCACATATTACACATCTCTGTCAAAAAAATGTCACCCTGGTCTTGAAAGTCTTGATTATATCAAGTTCAGCCACTTTTAATTCTGATTGTCATTTTCTGTTCTTGTTTTATTGAGTGCATATTGATAAGTCTTTGCACCCTGAAGGCCTCTCTGCCAACGCAGCAATCCAAATTAAACTGAATCAGACCAAATTGGAAAAGCCCAGGTTTAATGGGTAAAGCACTCCCGGGTGATTCCCTGGCCCCTCAGGGAGGAGACCAGGATGAGAGATCAGAAGAACCACTTGTCTGTTTTCTGGGATGCAGCTTATATACCCTGTGGGCATTGTCCTGAGCCTCTCTGGAGGAGGAGCTGTGTTTGGTGGGCTTTGAAAGGTCAGGTTTGGGGAGAAGATGTGTTTGGCGGGCTTTGAAGGGGTGGGTTTGGGGAAAGAGATAGGGGAGGGGAGTTGAGGTGGATTGTCCACCAGAACATTTCAGACTCTTTGGGTATAGGGATACCAGGGTGCCAGGGTTTGAGGTGGAGTTCCCACCCAAACATTCCAGACTCTTTGGGTATGGGGATGCTGGTTCAAGTTTGACTACTTCCTGTGGGCATGGGGTGACATGGGGAAGAGAAGTAGGGAACTGGTGAGCTCATATCCAGCAGGAGGTGTGAGTGGAGGAGAATTCAGTTAATTATCATCTTGGAGACCTCAGGTGTCTGTTTCTTGAGGAAGCAAAGAAGGCAAGTTCCTAGGGAAAAAAATAGAATATTTTCATCTGCCTTAGCTGTACTGTAAAGATGAATGTACACAGCAGAAGAGCAGATGGACTCTTTATTGGGACATCTTGGAAAACTGGAGGGTGCAGGGTCCCAGCTACTGGACAGACCATGTATCCTGAATAGGTGCTCACTTGAGCCTGCAGAGTTGGTACCAGCATGGATGTCACAGGAGCTTGGCAGCCAAGGAGGTGGGGAGGGTCACAGCATGAATGGAGAAGGGACCTCAGAAGAGAGAGGTAAGGGAGGCACCTGGCCAGTGCAAGAGTTTGGGCTGGGAGGTGGTGATTGAGGAGGAAAGGCCTTCCATAAAGGAGCTCAAAAGGGTTCAAACTTGTAGGAGAGTGTGGGTTGGCTCAGAGGTGAGTAAGGGCAATGGGGAGAAGGGAGGGCCAAGATAACCTGAGTTCAATGGAGAGCTTGGTGAGCTGTTGTTTGATGAGTCCATTGGTCTTCTCAACCTTTCCTGAGGATAAATGTGTCAACCATAGTTAAGAAGTAATGGAGTTCTTTAGGTGTGGGCATGTGAGTGAAGCCTACCTGCCAATCCTCACCTGGCTGGTATCCTCAAAGCTGGTGCAGAGACTGACATATGTGGAGGACCCCTGTGAATGGACCTGTGAAATACTCAGGAGAGTGTGGGGGCCAAGATGAACGTAGCACCAAAAAGGCTGAGAACATTGCAACCAAGCAGAGGTGCAGGGCAAGCAGGTATGACCAGAAAAAAGAGTATGAGAGGAAGCACCCTGCAAAAATGCAGGGAAGTGTCAGGGTCTTAAGTGGGAAGGAAGGAATCCACCCCCATGACAGAAATTGGCAAGGGGACTGTAGGACCTGAGTGAGATGTCAAAGCAGTATGGGTAGCTCCCATGTCCAGAAGAAAGTCAATGGACTTACCCGCCACCCGCAATATCACCCTAGGCTTGGAGAGGGCAATGGGAGTCAGCAGGTCTAGGCTGTGTCAGTTCTCTGCCAAGCTTAGGAGTTCTCAGTTGCCAGTGTTGGTGAGGCTGGACCTCCATGGCATGGCATAGAGGATGAGCCTGCATGGAGGCATTCCATTTTCCAATACCCAGGCTGTCGGCAGACAGGGCATGGCCTCCTGGGCGGCTGGGGTCAGGGCAATACCATGACCAGTGGCCCTGCTTGCCACATTTGAAGCAAGTTTTTGGCGGGGTTGACTTGGGCTGAACTCCAGTGGGATGGAGCTTTGTGGCCGACTTCCCTTGTACCCCTTATGGGCTCTGGTGGCCTCAGGGCATCTGCTAAGACTTGAGTTTGGAGCAGATTCTGTTGCAGCCTTGTCTGTCTGGTTGACTTGGCTGTCATTCTCGAGCATTAAAAACTTTAAAAGCCATTTTCACCAATTCCTGCAGGAGAGTTTGGAGATCCTCCTCAGCCATTTGATTTTTTTTTTTAATATCTGGTACTGACTGAGAAAGAAAATGGGTGGGAAGGCAGGAGTCTGGCAAGACTGAGTATAAGAAGAAACCAGGGAAGATTTGGGGGCATTAGGCCAGTGTGTAGGTGGAGGCACTGGGAGATGGGGGGAGTGGGGGAGTAGAGGACAGGAAGGAGGGTAAAGAGGAAGAATTTGGTCTTAGATTTATGGCCCTGGAGGAGGGGGTTGGGTAGGTAGAGTTTGGGGGGAGTGAGGGAGGGGTCAGTGTCTCCAGCAGTGAATAGAACATGTGGCCCTATAGGAGGGGGTTGGGCAGGTAGAGTTCAGGGGAAGTGAGGGAGGGGCCAGTGTCACTGGCAGCATGGTCAGATTGGAATTTTTAGGATCCCAGTTCCCAGATAGGCAGGAATCTGGAGGCGGCATGACCCTAGCCAACAAGACCAATGCTATGAGATCCATTGGCCCCTGTAGGGAGGGCAGGAATGCAGAACCCAAACACCATGGACATAGGGCAGTTCTGTCCAATTATATCAGATAGCCCCAATTTGAATAGATTTTGTAAAAGACTCCATAGGAGCGCTTGGGGATCAGGCTTTGAATTGCAAGTGCTGTTTCTCAAGTCTATGCTGGGGACCCAAAGCCTAGCACAATGTGTCCACTGTGGTAAGTCATGGGTCAAAAAAATGGGTGTGTGTGTGGGAAATTCCCTTCAACAGAACATCTTCTGGAGAAGGAGTCCCACAGAACAAAAGCAGCCTTTGCTCCAGAATGGGTAGGGGGGCCTGGTGTGGCCACGTCTTTGGCAGGACACTCTGAAAAACAAAAAGGCCCTGGGCCTCCTAGGCAAGGACTTGGAAAGGAAACTTACCCAGCCAGGAGCAGATCTCAGTCTGGTGGAGAGCAAATGTGGGAGACAGGGGTGTTTTCCCACCACAAGGCCCTGGGACAGTGGGGAAAAATCAGCCCCCCCTTGATGGAACCTCTAGATGATATAAGTCTTTTCCATATCCCAATAAGCCTCTCTGCAGACACAGCAATCCAAATCAGACAAAATTAGGAAAGGCAGGTTTAATGGGTAAAGCATTCCTGAGTGATTCCCCAGCCACACAGAGAGGAGACAGGGAGGAGAGACTGGAAGAACCACGTGTCTGTTGTGGTGGTATTGTGTTCCCCAATATATTGTGCACCCTAATAAACTTATCTGGGGTCAGAAAACAGAACAGCCACTAGATAAGCGCAGAGGCCAAAAAAATGGTGGCACACACGCCTTTAATCCTATCACTTGGGCGGCAGAGATCTGTGTGGATCTCTTTGAGTTCAAGACCACATTAGGAAGAGAGCCAGGTGTGGTGGCACACACTTTTAATTCCAGCACTTGAGATCTCATGTCTTTGCTTGGGAAAGACACATGCCTTTGATTCCAGAAAGTGATGGAAGGAAGCAGAAAGGTATATAAGGTGTGAAGACCAGAAACTAGAGGCTTTTTAAGCTTTAGGCTTTTAGCAGCAGTTCAGCTGAGATCCATTCAGATGAGGACTCAGAGGCTTTCAGTCTAAGGAAACAAGATCAGCTGAGAAGTTGGCAAGGTGAGGTTGGATGTGGTTTGTTCTGTTTCTTTGATCTTTCAGTGTTCCCCCCAATACCTGACTCTGGGTTTGTTTTCATTAATAAGACTTTTTGAGATTTATGCTACATCTGGCACCCAACTTGTTTGTTTTCTGGGATGCAGCTTATATACCCTGTGAGTAGTCTTGAGCCTCTCTGGGGGAGGAGCTGCATTTGGCAGGCTTTGAAGGGGTGGGTTTGGGAAAGACATGGGAGAGAGAAGTTGAGGTAGATCTTCCACCAGAACACATACCATGTAGTCTTGTTATATAGTTGATTTTTCTGATAAAGTGTTAGGGTGTATAATATTGCAAAAATAATTTTAAGTTTCAAAAGACTATATTTTTTCTTTCAGAGAAAATACACTTTTGTAATTATAGATGGCTTCAGGCACTTGGAATTTTATATCACACTATACAGTTCCAAGGAGATGACCCCAAAATGTTCAATGTCCCTGCAATGAGTCAACCATTTCTGATCAACTCTTGTTCTGTTCCGTTGACATTTGTGGCCTAACATCAAGCCTGAGGGCTTTGGCTTCTGTGTTTTGTCCTCAGGATCCACAGGCTGTCAAAGCTGTGTTCACTTCTCTCCCCTTCAGCCATGGCTACAGTGAATAGATTTCTCCCTGCAATTAAAAGCCTACAAGGACAGTATGGACTTGCCTCTCCAGGTTTCTTTATTTTCTAATTCCCTTATATCTTCATTATCTTGACCCATATTTTTGTTTTTTGTTTTTCAAGACAGGGTTTCTCTGTAAGCCCCTGGCTGTCCTGGAACTTTCTCTTTAGACCAGGCTGGCCTTGTTCTTAGAGATCAGCTGCCTCTGCCTCCCAAGTGCTGGGATTAAAGCCATGCACCACTACCACCCAAGTTTTGTTCTTTTTATTTATTTATTTATTTATTTTTGCTTTATTTTTAATTTATTGTATGTGTATGAATGTTTTGCTTGCATAAATATCTGTGCATCACATGCATGCCTTGTACTACAGAAAGCCAGGAGCAGGCATTGACTCTCCTGAAACTGGAAGTACGGATGATTATGAGCTGTCATGTGGGTACTGGGAATTGAACCTGGATCTTCTGGAAGAGGAGCCAGTGCTTTTACCCTCTGAGCCATCTCTCAAGTCTCATTATTAGGTTTTAAATTTGATAATATCATACAGATTTTTGTCTCTCAAATTTTATCTAAGCGTTTCCAATGTGCAAGTTGCTCTGAATTTCTTTGTCCACTATTTCTGGAAACAACGCCAGCAAAGAACATGTGTAGGTAGCACACTCATATATATACAGTATTTACATCAGGAAAAATGAAATGTAACCTACAATTATGCCATGATCTTTGAAAATCCACCTCTCAGCCAAGGACGTGATGTTTGCTGCTTATTAGAGGCAGGGTCTTAATATGTAGTCCTGGCTGGCCTGGAACTCTCTATGTACACCAGACTGACATTGAACTCACAGAGATCTGTCTGTCTGATTGTCACTGCCTCCAGAGTGTTGTAATTAAAGTCATGTTTCCCCATGCCTAGAAGACAGTAGCTTTCTTTTTTTTCACATGTTCAGTACAACATTGTCTCTATCTGATAAGAATTTATTTAGAAGGAATAGTTTAAAATCAATTGGATAAAATATTGCCAAATTATATTTTTTTAATTTTTTTCCAGGAAAATTTTATGTAAGCTCAAATTTTCTTTTGAGATAAGCATCCAGTGAATTGCAGTAATTAGTGACTAGCTTGCAAATGCTATCCAAAGTATGGAAAGAACCACCTAAATAATGATGGAGCTACAGAGCTTCTGGAAGAGTGTTGAATGTACTCAAGGATGAATTTATGTAAATGATCATGAGATATTTTACAGGCTTCTCTTTTGACATGTGGACTGATTGATTACCTGTCTTTCGGTAGGAAAAGGGTTCAAAAGTTGATTGTGTACTCACAGCCAACTTTGTTTGAGAAGTTTACTTGCTGTAGTCATTTATGAAGAAAATACATCCATAAGAAGATATTAATTCATCCTTATTTCCTAGTAATTGAAAAAAGAGTACTCATCAGATATTTCTTGCATATTATCTTGAAATACACAAAAATGTTGGAGCTTAATACAAACTGTGTATGCATATTGTCCTGATATTTTTATATTTAATAGCAATGTTCCGTCTTCTAGTATCAGTATGTAATGAAGAATCTTCCTCAAATCAAAACTGTATTTAGTCATTCAACATAGGTTTACACTCAGAACAGAATGCAGTGTGCTCCAAATCTTAAGAAAAATTCAGGAAGACCCTCCTTTTTGACCTTTCAAATTTGATATTGAGAATTTCGTCTTGTGTTTATGATGTAAAATTGGAAGTTTTGTCACTCACATCTCTGATACATTGCAACAATGGCCCTGGAGGAGGATTGAGGCTGCGGGAAGTCTGAGTATGGAGTGGGTGGTCCAGGAGGCACAAAGTGGTCTATAGGTACACATGGGGTAGATGGATCTTCGTGGGAGTCTAGATGTTGGTTACAGCACAAGAGGAGGTGGTAGGACTCCTCTTCTCTTCTCTTCTCTTTGCTTCTCCTTGCTTCTCTTCTCTTCTCTTCCTTCTCTTCTCTTCTCTTCCTTCTCTTGACTCCTCTCCTCCTTCCCCTCTCTTCCCTTCCCCTTCTCTCCTCTCTCCTCCTTCTATTCTTCTTCTTCCCCCTCCCCACCATTCCCCTCTCTCTCCCTCTCCTTCTCCTTCTCTCCTCTTTGTTACTACCATAAGGGAAGCAGCTTTGCTCTACCATAAATATGTTCTACCTCTGATGTACTTCTCCATCCTGACCCATAAACAACAAGCCCTCACGTTCTCATTCCTCCTTTAAACTGATTCCCACAGACATTTTATTTCAATAAAGGAAAGCTGAAAACAACAACAAAACAAGCACCCGCTGAAGTCACCACACTAAAACCAAACCTCAGAACAAAGAACTTCATTAGGAATGAAAGAAGGATATTATGCAATAATGTGCTGAAATGGTACAACAACCTTAAATATACATGTACCTAACATGAGAACTTTTACATATAATATGAAAGATTCAATAGAATTAAACAAATAGTCAACTTTACAATTATTGCCAGATATTTCTAAATTTTGAGACTTCTGAAGAAATGTTTTGTTCCTCAAAACATTATTCATCTCCTAAACATCCAATTGTCAGCAGAGGTCACCAAACTATGGCCTGTTGTTCCATGTCATCACTTTCCGCTTTCATGGCACATTATGCCATTCTGGAATATTCTTTAGGGTTGTACATCTGATTATTGTTTTCTCTTTTACTATAATTCAGAGTTTAATTAATAAGGGATTTTATCTTATCTTTATAACTATTTTTCATGAAACAATCAGAATATAATATAATTGGTGGATTGATGAGTCAAAGTTTAATTTTTAAATAGTATAATGAACATCAAAAAGAAATCCTCTGATAATTAGTTTAACTTTGATCAAATCACTAAAATGTTCATGTTTTCAACCATACAGCATAAATGAAATCATTTTTCTAAAATGTTATGATTGCTAATTATATTATTGAATATTTAAATTTAAAACATTTTACTGAGACAAGTTATCATTAAAATTAGATAATCTATAATATTATGTAGAATTTACACACTTAAATATAGTAATATAAGACTAATAAATTTTCACCAAAATTTGAAAAATTATGGTTGTCCCATAAAAGTAACTAGCTATTGCAAGAATTCAATGTCATAAAAGTATTTATTTTAAGGAGTAAGCTTCAGGTAGTAATTAGTACACACTTAATCATTTTGCTTTTTAAAATAACTGTTGTATATTCAAATCTTTTATAAAATGAAGATATTAATTTATTTTAGACCTTACAATCAAAATTATAGCTGCTATATAGTCACACAGAAGGAGAGTTAAATATAAGAGATACATTAACCACTGTCACCTTGAGAGAAAAAAAAACTAAGAATGCTGTATAATAGGAAGAAAGCCCCTAAGACTCAGGAATCTAACTGACCAGGGTCAGAAAAGTTAGAATTATTCATGAAGGGCCCAAGGCTCTGGGCAGCAGGCAACTGCTGAGAACCAAGAGACCTCAGGAGAGCTAACTGCAAGTTGTATTGGATGCTTTAAAGATACACCTTTCTTGAGGTGTCATGGAAGTTGGGGTGGGATTTTCAGTATTGCCAATACTGTAATCACCTTCTTTAAATCACCTATCCAGTCTTCTGTGAGAAGCCCCAATAAATTCATTGGTTAGGCAAGATGGTCATGCATGATTCTTTTCTTTGGCATTTCATTAGTGCCTTCCTTAGGCTGAACTGGTACTTCCTTCTCAGAAAAACATCATTGTAGATTTGGTTTTCTACAATGAGAAAATAAAAAAGGTATCAATTAGGTAGGGACGCTTAATTTAAAGTCTTTCCAGAAGAGTCCCATGACAATCTTCCTTCCATTTTTTGAAAACAACTGAAATTTTTTATTTCATTGCAAAAATAGAAGGGAAGTCATAAAATAACAAATATTAAAATAAATCACAAAAATCATTGATCATGGTGGTATTGTGGCCTTCAATAGTTACCCATTTCATCTTAAAAATATCTCAGCACAATGATTGCACAAAGAAATGCAAATATTTCACATTGTAAGCTAAGTAAAAATGTTGATGCTATTGTCTAGAATTATATCAACTAAAAGCTACATTTAGGAACAAAATGTCTAATTTTATGTAATATAGTACTTAGTTTGAAGGGAAAAGTGGTGAATTATCTTTTCAATAAATTCATTATGTCTCCATAGATGGCAGACAATACTTTTCAAGATGTTGAGTTTATATGTAGGTCATCATAATAAATATTTCTGAGAAACCGATTGAAAACGAATAAAATAATCTAATTATTTCTTTTTGCAAATGAAATAACAGTGACCTAAAGTGTAAGTAATTGGTGCAATGTTATTGTTTCTTATGGTCAAGCATATAAATGCAAATGGCGTAATGCGAATCTGCTGTATATTCTTGTCCATTAAAGTGAAGCATCACCCACACTGCTATGCTTGATTTTAGAAAGATTCAGATCAAATAATGGTTCCTACACACAAATAGTCAGCTCTTTAGATGGAAAACCCAAAAGGCCATTCACTATTTCTCAGAAAGTTTCCAGAACACAAACCAAGGTAAATACACACCCAGCCTTTTGACATTATGGCATGATGTCATCATGCAATAAATTACAGAACAGTATTCTCAAAAGAAATGCTTAATGTTCTTAGTGTATGAGATTGTTTGGGCCACATTCATAGCTATGGAATGTATGCAGCTCATAGGACACAGGTTGGAGAAATCTAGCAGACTGAGAAAAAAATAAAAGAAGATTGATGACCTTTGTGGGGTTAATAATTGATATTTAATATATACATTTTAAAATGCTAAAGTATGTCCCTCATAAAAAGAGCCACATGACTTCACTATTAGTTTGAAATTTAATTTGTATCTTTGCTTTAACATAACCATTGCTCTTACATTTATTATTCACCCTAAAATATTTTTAATATAACTTTAAATCATCAGAAGTTATTTCCTGTTATAAACAACTATGGATGTCTGAAAACACCAACAAAAATTTTCAACAATAGTTTATAAAAGCAAAAGAACTTAGTTTTGGTATCTGAGTTCGAGTCCCAATATTTCCAGTAACTGCCCACAAGCATATATCCATGTTTGTTCTCACCTGTAAGATGGGAGGAGGGTGACTAATGAAATTACAGAGGGGCATGCTTATAACTGCTTAGTATTTTCTTAACTCATAAAGAGTGTCATTAACAGTATAAAAATTCTGAAATATTTGACTTTGAAATTAATACCATTAATGAATATGGAAGTTAATAAGTAAGACTAGTACATTTATAATGATGAATACCTAAGATACAATGAAACTACAATTAATAGCAACTATACTTTTCATTACAAATTACAATGATAAAAATAAAGAGATTTGTCTTCTATGGAAAGATGAATACAATATTATCTAGACTCCAGTCAAATTGAACAGCTCAATAGAAAAATTCATTAAATACTGTTTCCCATAAAATATATCACCATGTTATTAACAATTTTTACATCTAATAAATTAACTATCTTTAAATAAATTCTAAGGTAAGATCCTCTGGTGTTTTCATTTATGATTCTTATCTTGAGAAAATAAAATGTCAGTTTTACTGTTTTCCCTGACATGTGGCATAAGCAATCATTAAAATCTAATTATTTTTTTTATTTTATTTTATTTTAATATACAATTCAACTTTACCTATCAGCCATAGATTCCCCCCGTTCTCCCTCCTCCCGTCCCCCCCCCCCCCCCCCCCCCCCGCCCACCACCCATTTCCATCTCCTCCAGGGCCAAGATTCCACCGAGGGTTGAGATCAACCTGGTGGACTCAGCCCAGGCAGGTCTAGTCCCCTCCTCCCAGGCTGGGCCAAGGGTCTCTACTAAGCCTCAGGTTTCAAACAGCCAATTCATGCACTGAGCACAGGACCCGGTCCAACTGCCTGGATGCCTCCCAAACAGATCAAGCCAATCAACTGTCTCACCCATTCCGAGGGCCTGTTCCAGTTGGGGGCCCCTCAGCCATTGGTTCACAAAATCTAATTATTCAACTCATTTGTCTTACATGTGGAACAATCATGATGTTCTTTAAATAAATGAAAGGGTTCAGAAGGATGTGGTCAGGAATATTTAGCAGGATAAATTGAGTTTCATCCTACCTGATTTCAAATCCTGAATTCTCTTGTTATTTGTCCAGAGAATACAAGCAGTATATTTACGCTTTTTAGCTGTGTTGGTATCTATAGATACAAAACTCAAGTGGTTAAATCTACTTACACACAAACAAAGACTGATTAATGACAGTGAAAGCGGATACTCTCCTAAATGATTGACTAGAACAGAATATATCAGCGATCCTTAATAGTGTAGTCATTGGCACAGTCAAACCTGTGGGTTCCTAGTAACAAAGTCAACCCAACTTGATTAATAAGTTTTTACCTTCTCATTGTTAGTATGTTCCAAGACAGTTTCCACTGATATTTTAAAAAGACACAATTTTTAGATTTTTTGTAATTGTGGGCTTCCTACTTTCAACATAATCTGGGTAGTCCTTTTAATCTTAGCTATTCATTTTCAGAAATGAATAAATTGTTCTATAGAAGATTTCACTAACACAATTTATTCATGAACAGACCACTACATCATTTGATCATGGCCAGTAGCTTTGAAAATTCTAGTTCTAAAGGGACATTTGCAAGATAACAGATTTGGGGGTTACAAACTTATCCCAAAAAGACAGAATTAGAAACAGTGTATAGACCAGAATAACTCTTGGGAATTCCTGAAATCAACTGAGAGTTATCAAGGTCCCTAAAAACAAGAAACAAATGCAGCAAATGAGACAGAGAATTTTTGGTGCACATTTTTACACCCTTCACCATACATGGACAGTGATGTAACTATGGGAAAGTACCCACACTAGAGCTCATCCCTTGAAACAGAGGAGACCGGCTGTATTCAGCATTCTGAATTTTTGCAAATGGTATTGGTTTGATTAACTCATAGCACTGTTGGATTGATGAACAGGGTTTGGAGGGCACAGAAGAAGGATTCAGTAAGATAGAGCTGCACTTGTAGTGGATGTCAATAGAGCAAGAGATCAGAAAATGTTGGGAGATGTTAGAAACTCCGTAGCTAAACTGGTAGCAGTCAACCCCTGCCCTGAAGGCCAGCACTTAAATAATAGGAAAGATTTTCTGATCACATGCCAAATACTAGCAAAGCTCATAGTATAAAAGGAAACGAGAAATATGACCTAAGACACTAAATAAAATTCTTAAAACTGTCCTCAATAGAAAAAAAAGCTGCAATATGCTTGACAAAATATGAAAAATAAGGCTGGCAATATGATCCAGGTGACAAAGCCCAGACCATGCAAGCCCGATACCATAGTTCAAGCCCGAGAGCCCACATAAGAAACAAAAAAATTCATGATCACATTAATTATTTAAATGAAAAATACTTTCCCTAAGATATTTAATAAACTAAAATATCATATTAAAAATAATGAATGGTATTAAGAAAATGAGTCACCAATGAAATGAGTTATTAACAAAAAGATAGAAATTATAAAAATAATGAAATTTGGAAATCTAAAAAGTAAAATGTACTGAAAAATGCGTAGAAGTCTGCATAAACAAACTTAATGGTTTAGAAGAAAAAAATACACATAGGAAATTCAGTTTAAAGCCATTGTGTTGGAGGATCAAAATGAAAAATGAACAAAAACATTATAAGAGACAAATTTTTAAAAATAATTTCTCTATCCTTATTTACCTTAAATGTCAGTTCATTAAACTTTTCAAGGGACATACATTCACTGAGCTGATTAGAACAGAAAAGCTCATTTTAATTAAAAACCTCACGATATAAGCAAAAATATTAATATAATTGCAAAAAATATTAATTTACCAAGAAAATACAGAATGATGTATACACAGCAAAGCATACTAATAAATCAAATTACAGCATACAATTGGAGAGAGATTCCAATATGCTTCATTCAATAGGAAATGCAAAAATCAGACAGAAAGTCATTCATTAAAGAGAATACTTGGGGCTGGAGCGATGACTCAGAGGTTAAGCATACTGACTGCTTTTCCAAAGGACCCTGGCTTGGTATCCAGCACCCGTATCTTGGCCCCCAGCTGTCTAACTCCAGGGCATCTGCTGTCCTCTTCTGGCCTCTGCCCTCACTCCACACACAAGCTGCACAGACATACCTGCAGTAAAACACCCACACACATGAATATAAAAGTAGAGAGTTTTAAAGAGAGCATGTGAGGGGGAGTACTCGAAAAGCATAGCTGAGAAATCAGAACTAAACATGTGCTGAAACTAAGTATGTACAAAACAGTCACCTCAAGCAGAACAGAATAAGTTCTCTTAGCAGATAGCATAATCTCCAAGATAACCCAGCTAGGACACAAAACAAACAAACAAACAAAAACAATCTGCTACAATGAAATGAAAATAAGGCTAAGAAAGCAAAGACGTAAACATTCAAAAACCCAGGAAGCAGTCTGGCCCTTGGCAGGTGTGACTCCTGGTGCTCTCACTGCCTTTTGGAGTTACACATCTTGCAAACTATAGTAAAGGTCTTTTTTGCTGTATCAGACACTAAGGGGCCTGTGGATTCTTTATATTACTTCAAACTAGTCCAACTTTATTATAATATAATTTCCACTGGTGTGTGGGCTACATCCCTCCTTGAGGCCTTTTCTAGAGAATCATGGGAAGAAATCCTGGAAGGGGGAATCTGATCCATCCTGATTTAGGAGGAGAAAATGGTCACCCTACCCCTGTATGCCACACACCTCATAAATATACAAAGACTGTCTAAAATCCCAATGAGTTTCTGTCTCCATTTTGTCTACATTCCTCATTCTAATCTCTTCCAAATCTGTGTTGTCCTTTGCCTTGCTAAATAAACTTCTACATACGTTCTCTGTGTCTTAAGTCCTCTCATTGTAGAGGACAAAGGAGAAAACTTTGTCCAGCTGTAAAGTTGGGAATGATAGCAAGAGGAGAAAAGAAAAGTGAATAAAAACAAACATGTAGAAATTAATCAACACACTAGTTATAAAAAATACTGGAACTGAAAGTAAGTCACAATTTTATTATAAAATTTATTTATGTATAAATAAATACAGATCAAAAGTACTTTGAGAAAGTAAAAATGAAAATAAAGCATACTGAAATTCATGGGACACAGCAAAAGCCACAAAAGAAGAAAAGTTTCAGGTTACATTAACGTCATTATATGAGAACACACATAATAAAAGGAAACCTCAAATCATCAAACTAAACTTACAAGAAAATTCTTGAAAAAGGAAGAATGAGGGGCTGGGGACTTAGCTCAGTGGTAGAAAGTTTGCCCAGCAAGCACAAGGCCCTGGGTTCGGTCCTCAGCTCCGAAAGAAAAAAAAAGGAAGAATGAACTAAGCTTAAAACAAGGGGAAGCAAGGAAATAAAATTTCATCTGTTATAAACATAGTACCCAATAGAAAAAGAAATTATTCTAGTATTTAATATTTTTAAAAAGAAGCAAAGTTGACAAACTCTTGCTATCTAAGAGAAAGATAAAGAGGGATTGCAGAAAATCGTGATTCAGGGATAGTCATTATAAACTATGTCATATAAATAAAAATGATTTCAGAGAATATTGTGGAAAATATGCACAAACAGTCACACACAAAATCAGAAAGCTGGAAGACACATGTCAACTCTTAAAACACAAAATACACTTGAAGTAAATTATGATGAAGAAGCTTGAAGAGAGTGGAGAGGTGTTCAAAAATAGTCCTCAAAAATTTTAAAATAAAAGGCCATTTCTAGGAAAATCTGCTAAGCTTTTCAAGAAGAATTGATGCATATATTCCTGCAACTCTTCTTAGAAAATGAAGATGAGCGAATAGTCGCAGCTTCTTTCTATGAGATCAGCATTGATTGACAAAGACAAGGACACCATCAAAACGCATCTTGGTTGTGCCTGGGTGCAAAACTGTTCCGTTTCGTCAGTGTATTGAAATTTGTGTAAAATATTCAAGTAGAATTTATACCTGGAATTCAAAGAGTGTGAAATACATTAAAAAACCAAAGTAGTACAATGTATTTGTAAGATAAAACACAAAATATATATTAAGTTAATAAATGAAGAAAATGCCAATTTCAAAATACTGTCATGATTAAAAAATACCAGACACATTGAGAACTAAGGGGAAGAATCTTTACAACATATAGTCTATTTATGAAGGCTCTGCTAATATTTTCCAATATAAAAGACTAAGATCAGGACAAGCCAAGTGTGCCACTGTGTCCACTCCTAATGATCACACCGAGGAAGGACAGATAAGCATGAATACCGTCAGAAAGGAACTAGCAAAATAATACTTTTGCATATAACAGCCCTGAAGAACACAAACACACACAGACACACAAATGTACATACGTATACATATACTCATAAACCCAGACACATACACCCATACATACTCACATACATACATACATACACAAGAGACACACATACAGACATACATACCCAAACACACTCACATACACATACAGACACACAAACATACACACCTACATACATATACACAAATACACACATACACACAAACACATACATACACACACAAGAGACACATACAGATAAGCATACACATACACACACAGACTCATACAAATGCATGCATACTTATATACATACATATACAGACACACACACACACATAACCTTTGCAACTGACATATGTAAAAGATAGTATAGGCAGTTTCAAGATACAAAACTAAACCACACGGTCAGACACACTTGTGTATCTTCACATTGAGCAATCAGAAAAATGAAATTAAGAAAACAATTATGTCTTAATAGCTTGGTTATTAACTTTACCAAAAAGCAATAGACATGTGCAATGGAAACTATAAACATCACTAAAATAAATTTTAAAGACTTGATTAAATCAAATTAGATTAAACTCTTGAAATTATAAATGCCCTAGGAGAAGACATTGAGGAAAACTTCATGATTTTAAACTTGGTAATGACTTCTTGGATATGACATTAAGACCACAGGAAACAAAAGAACAAAATTGACAAATGAGAACCCATAAATCTTAGAAATGAAGGTCTAAGTACCACAGCACATGATAAGCATAGGGCAACTTAGGGAATAAAAAAATAATTCCCACTAATTTATCTATTGAGTAATTACTACACTTCAGCAACAAAATTCAAATAACACCATTTATAAATACGTGAATAATTGCAGATGGTTTGAGTCTGGTCATGTCTTGAAGACTGTTTGCCGTGATTATCAATACATCCATACTGTAATGCATCATTGAAAGGTGACGGGATCTAGGAGGTGGGTTTAGTTAGAGGGATTAGACTGTTTCCTGAGGGTCTCCTGGATTCCTTCTCTTCTCTCTCTGCCCCTTACGCACGATGCAGGGAGTTATTTGTTTTTCCCTCGAGCCCTGCCATGATGGTCTGCCTCAACAAGGGATGAGTAGCCGTGGACTCAGCCAACCACAGACTAAAACCTGTGAAATCAAGAGCTCAAATAAACTTTTTCTCTTTTAAGATGTTTGTCTCAGACATTTTGACACAGCAACAAAAAGCTAACTAATATATATGACATTTGGAAAACTATATTAGTTTTGGCCAGCAAACATTTGAAAGATGCTGAACATCCACAATAAACAGAGACAAGAAAGTCAAAACCCCAGTGAGTGATCACCTCACATTCAGGTCACTTCTGTTTTAAAAAAGGAAAGAACAAATGAAAACAAAGGTGAAGAAATTAGATCACTTTTTGTTGTTTGGCACAATTGGCAGGATTGTAAACGTGGACAGTTCTTATGGATAGGTCTAAAGAGACTGTTCAAAAACTTCAAAGGTCAGGTAACAACTAATTTAATAATTCCACTTCTGGATTAAAATCAAAATAATGAAAGCATGGTTTTGAAGATAAAGTCATGCAATAAGCTTATAGTAACACTACCCACCATTGCAGAAGCAGAAGCAACCCATGTTCCTGTTAGTGGACCGATGTGTAAACAATATGTGGTTTATTTGGGTGTATTATTCACTCTCCACACAGAAGACAATCCTGGCAGTTGCTAGAAAAGGCATGAAATTTTGGTATGCTGTACTGATTGTAAGAGTGAAATAGTCAGCTGTGTGGAGAAGACAGACACAGCATGAGCCCAGTGAAAAGGTAATCTAAAGTTGTCCAAGCATAGAAAACAGGGTGACAACTGGCATGGCCTGGGCAAGAGAAGAACAGGAAGAGCTTAACATTTCTCTAGATGAACAAAGGAAAACAAGTTAGACATGTGTCTTACAATGGTGTGAATATGCTCAACACTACTGAACTCTGCACTTAAAATGGTTAAAATGGTCAGTTTTATGCTACATGCTTCCTTAATCATACTCAATGGATACAAGTATTGATGAACAATAGACAGTGTTTCTTTATGTTTTTTTTTTTTCACTATTTCAATACAGTTCATAGCCTGTATTGTAGCTCTGAAAGGTGACAGTTCCCAGGCCACTCAGATTTTGTGAAGGTGGTTTCAAAGTGTGGACTAAATTTGGCCCGTAGGTTTTCCCTAGCTTTCTACTGTTTCCATGCATAGTTAACAGATATTCATGTGATGCACTGATTCCTATTTTATTTCTTTGCTTACGATTTTGTACATGTTATATCTGACTTTCTCAAGTGGTCCATATTTGGACTGCTGTGATTACTTCACATGTTTGTCATTGATTCCCCAGCTGTGACACTGGAAAAATTTACATTTTTTCCCCAGACCATTAGTGATCCAATTTCTCTCTTCTCAGTTATTACATGAATCACCAAATATGGCTTTCAGTTCCATTAATTGTCCAAGATTTTGTCTACACATATTTCATTCATGTATCTGAATATATAGAAATAAAACTTAGTTGCTTAAATTGAGAAGCCTAAACTCGAAACATCTAACATTTCAAACAACTAACTTTTTATTCATATAACTGAACAAGTAACATTTTTTTTTTAAAAGGAGGGTTGACTTGGGGCAAGTTTTTAAGTTCACTGCTTTTACATGGTGTGCACAGGGACTTCAATAAAAAGAGAAGTAGATATGTGTATTTCTCCCCAAGATGACATTGTTTTAGTGCTTAAGACTTAATATTCACTATAAAGTATGGTTATTCAGCAATTTTAAGTCTGCCTATTGCTATCACCACCAATTCGCACATTTACATCTCGTGTTAAGGAACATGACAATGCCTTCTGAGTCCCAAGATGCTATTTATATAAATCGCCTGGAACAGCAACTTTGTCATTATGTCAAAAACAGGGAGTGAAGACAATCCACAGAGCTTTGTTCCCAGAGAGTACACAGTGACTGCTGTTAATTGTGACCTTTCTCGGTACTCAGGAACCATCCATCCATTCAGAGTGCCTTTCAAATACTTTACTGAGCATAAATGTCAAGGTCTTTGGCCTATAGTCTTCAGATTCTGTGTAACCTTTGCAGAAACTTGGGACATTTGCCTTTCTGTCCTCTCCTGGTCCCACTGCTGTTATCAACAATGCCTTCAAGATTATGGACATCAAACTTAATTTCAGCATCAACTGTGCACTTGGTGAGACCCTTCCTAGTCACCGAAGCAAGTCACATACAGAAAGTCTTGTGCTGATTCTGTCATTCCTATTCAGCTCAGGATGGGCAATTTTCTTCACAATTTTAGGTTCAGCTTTCCAATGTAAATAAGATTCTCCTTGAAATAAAAGAAAACATGAAAAAAATTGGAGTTAAAAGAATAATCTTACCTATTTTGATATTCATTATTCTAGTTTCTGGCACAGAGACAACTTTCATAACCTTGTCCACAACATAAATGAAACATTTTGTTTTTTTTAGTGTGTTTGAAAACATGAATGCGCTTCTCAAGTTAGCTTTCTAATTACTGTGCTAAAATATACCTGCTAATGTCTTCTTATATACATATATATACATACATATATACACATATATATGTCTTTTTTGTATTTTTGTATGTTTTGATGGTTTTACTTACAGTTTGCCAAAAATATTATATGAGAGTTTTCAAGCATTTAGACAAATTTCCATGTTAAATTTCACCAAAATAAATCATGATTTTGTGATTATAGAATGTAAGAAGAGCTTTCCACAGGACCTTTCTCTAAGCATGAGTATTGA
The DNA here is from genome assembly GCA_902168415.1 of Peromyscus melanophrys. Classification (NCBI taxonomy): domain Eukaryota; kingdom Metazoa; phylum Chordata; class Mammalia; order Rodentia; family Cricetidae; genus Peromyscus; species Peromyscus melanophrys. The sequence goes on from CABHPR010145335.1 coordinate 20,358, forward strand.
ACTTTGGGGTCAAAGTTGGCTACTGCTGATTAGCCTGTTAATATATTGCTAGTTCTATCATTCTTTTTCATTATATGTACCTGGGAAGGAAGCACAGGTTACTATACTTGATGAAGTCACTCTGCTAGCATCATATCACTCTCTGTAACAGAAGACGATATAGACAGTACATTTAACTCTGTGGCACAGATCCCATTGCTCATTTCTTTACCTCCCAAGCTGTGAACTTGGTAACAGGGGCAAAAAGCCCCAGCACTTCCTTTCAGTGGTATCTTTTGGTTCCCACACTCTCAATCTTTTAATACTTCACACAGGACACTTTGACCACCAGATGTAGGAGCTTCCACTCACAACGACCTATTCTCTGATGTCAGCTGTTTGCTGCACATTTGATCCGTATCTGATTTCTGCCTGTAGTGAGCACCCGATCCTTCAAGTTGAAGGCCCAATGACCTAAGTGGCTCTGTCCTTGCAGTGCCCAGCAAAGTCCATCTGACTGGCTATAAAGATGATGTTCCCAGAATTATCTCCCTGTTGATGACAATTTTCTAGAACAGTTCACAGAACTTAGAAACATTTTACTTACATGTCACAAGCAGAAAACTATCAGAGAAGCAAGAGGCAAGGGATACAGGGTAGGATGTGGGGTACATATGGGATCTCTGGACACCATGCCCTACCACTATCTTTGAACCTGGAAGCCATGACAATCTTTTCAGGAGTTATTGTTAGGAAAATGAATTTATTACATATGGACACAGTTTTTTCCCTTGGTTTTGATTTGTACCTCCTGCTCTGTCACCCTAAGTCTTTGCAAATCCCTCTATCTATACCCCTTCTCTCAACTTCATGTCTTCTCTTCACATTAATACATGCACGTGTGTTGTTTATATGTGTATATATGTGTATGTGTTATGCATATGTGTGTGCGAATCTGTGTATGCATAAATATACATCATAAGTTCAGGGAGACTTAGATCACCAAGCCTTTAACTTGAAGTATCAGGTGCTCACTGTAGAAAGAAATCAGATATGAATTGAATGTGCAGCAAACAGCTGATATCAGAGAATACGTCATTGTGAGTGGAAACTCTCACATCTGGTGGTCAAAGTGTAAAGTGTCCTGGGTGAAAGTAAGAAAAGGCTGACAGTGTGGGAACCAAAAGAAAGCACTAAAAGAAAGGGCTGAAGCATGTGTGTGAGGAGAGTGTGAATGTGTGTGTGTGTGTGTGTGTGTGTGTGTGTGTGTGTGTGTGTGTGTGAGAGAGAGAGAGAGAGAGAGAGAGAGAGAGAGAGAGAGAGAGAGAGAGAGAGAGAGAAACCTACAGATTCTTTTTTTTTTTTTTTTGCTGTCCACATGCATGACCTTAAAAAGATAGATTCAAACATTTGGGGGACTAAAAGATTTACATGTTGTAGGCGGTGATGGCACATGCCTTGAATCCCAGCATTCTGGAGGCAAAGTCAAGTGGATCTCTATGAGTTCAAGGCCAGACTGATGTACAGAGTGAATTCCAGGATAGCCAGGGCTGTTACACACAAAGAAACCCTGTCAGTTTTACATGTTATTTTATCTAGTCCAATTTGCTTTATCACCAAACTTCAGTTTTGGTTTCCAGGTTTGGATCAGTGAGATGGTATCTCACTTACTATTTCATTTGAGAACTCATTGTAGTTTATTACAATGATTTATTGCAAACAATACAAAGTAAATAATATAAAGTAGAACTGATGAGATGCCTCAGCAGAGTAAAGATATTTATTGAACAAGTCTGGAATCCTGAATTTATTCTGTGGAGACTGTGTAGAAGTGGAAAGAGAGAACTGAATTCATAATATTGTCCTTTGACCTCTATACATATGCTGTGCCATACATGCCCAAGTACAGACATCAGCCATACATACAATAATAGCAAATTAAAGTAAATAATGCACTCTGATCAAATGTTTGGTATTATTTTTGTTTGTTTTACATCCCCACCAAAGTTTCCCCTCCCAACTCTCCTCCAAATCCATTCTACTTTGTCCTCTCTTCCCTGCTATCCTTTCCACTCCTCCTTCTCTGCTTCTCTTCAGAAAAAAAGCAGGCCTCCTGTGGATATCAGCTAGCCAGGCATATCAAGCTGCAGTAAGAGGAGGCAACTCCTCTTCTTTTCATCAGGCACAAGGCAATCCTGCAGGAGGAAAAGGTCCCCAAAACAGGCAACAGAGTCAGAAACAGCCCCTGTTCCCACTGTTAGGAGCCCCACAAGAAGACCAAGCTACACAACTGTAACACATATGCAAAGGACCTCGGTCAGTCCCACACAGGATCCCCGATTCAATCCCTGTGAGCCTCTGTGAGCTCAGAATAGTTGGTTCTGTGGATTTTCTTGTGGTGATCTTGACCCAACTGGCTTCTACATTCTTTCCTACTCTTTTTCAGAATGATTCCCTGAGCTCCACCCAATGTCAAGCTGTGGGTCTCTGTATCTATTTTTGTTTCTCTTAGTTGCTGAATGAAGTCTCTCTGATGACAGATAGGCTAGTCACCAATCTACGAGTACATCAGAATATCATTAGGAATCATTTCATTGACTTCTTTTTCCAATCTTGATTTTTTTCCACCCTAAGTCTCTGGGCTATTCTGCCCCCAGGCCCTGGTCCTCAGGGGTGAGCCCCCTCTGATGGCATGGGTCTCAAGCTGGGCCAGCCATTGGTTGATCACTCCCATAATTTCTGCATCTCATTTCCCCCAGCTCATCTTGTAGACAGGACAAATAGGTCAGTCAATGGTTTTGTGGCTGGGTTTGTATACCAATCCTTCCACTGGAAGTCTTGTCTGGTCATAGGAGATGACCAGTTCAGGCTACATATCCTCCATTGCTAGGAATGTTAGCTAAGGTCTTCCTCATAGAGTGCTGGGAGTTTCCATTGTACTAGGTTTCTAGCTCATCCCAGAGATGCCTCAGATTCCAGTTGTCTCTCCCAGTACTCTCTCCCTCCATCCTCCCCTCACTCGATCCTTCCTGTTCCCATCCCCACTTCCACATTAAGATCCCTCCCCAATCCATTGGTGATGTCTATTCCATTTCCCCTTCACACTAAGATTCATGTATCCCACCTTGAATGAGCCCTCCTTGTTACTTAGCTTCTCTGGGTCTGTGGATTGTAGCCTGGTTATCCTTTACTTTACAGCTAATATCAAATTAAAAGTGAGTAAGTGCAATGCCTATCTTTCTGGGTCTGGGTTACCTTAGTCAGGATGATCTTTTCAAGTTCCATCCATTTGTCAGCAAATTTCATGATGTCATCATTTTTAACAGCTTGGTAATACTCCATTGTGTAAATGTACCACATTTTCTTTATTCGTTCTTTGGGTAAGGGGCTTTTAGGTTGTTTCCAGTTTCTGGATATTATAAATGAAGCTGCTATAAAAAATATTTGAGCAAGTGTCTTTGTAGTATGGTGAAGGGTCCTTTGGGTATATGCCTAAGAAGTGATATAGCTGAGTCTTCAGGTAGATGGATTCCCAATTTTGAGAAACCGCCATAATGATTTCCAAAGTGGATATACATTCTCACCTGCACTGGAGAAGTGTTCCCTTTGCTAACATCATCTCCAGAATGAGCTGTCACTTGTGTTTTTGATCTTGGCTATTTTGACAAATGTAAGATAGAATCTCAGGGTTGTTTTGATTTGCTTTTCCCTGATGACTAAGGATGTTTAACATTTCTTTAAGTGATTCTCAGCCATTCCAGATTTCTCTGTTGAGAATTGTCTGTTCAGATCTGTACCTCATTTTTTAAATTGTATTATTTGGGGTTTTTTTTATATCTAGTTTATTGAGTTCTCTATATATTTTGGAAATGATTGCTTTGTCAGATGTGGAGTTGGTAAAAGTCTTTTTCCATTCTATAAGCTTCTGTTTTGTCTTTTTGATAGTGTCCTTTGCCTTACAGAAGCTTTTTAGTTTCATGAGGTTCCATATGTAAGTTATTGTTATTAGTGCCTGTGTGACTGGTGTTTTGTTCAGGAAGTTGTCTCTTTTCCCAGTGCATTCACGGCTGTTCCCCAATTTGTCTTCTACCAGGTTCAGTGTGTCTGGTTTTGTTTAGGTCATTGACTCAGTTGGACTTGAGTTCTATTTGAGTGATAAGTATAGATCAATTTGCATTCTTCTACATGCAGACATTTAATTAGACCAGCACCATTTGTTGAAGTCGCTTTTTCCCCCCCTTGTATAAATTTAGCTTCTTTGTCAAAATCAAGTGTTAATAGGTGTGTGGATTTACTTCTGGGTTTTCAATTCAATTTCATTGATTATCTTATCTGTTTTTATGATAATAGCATGAGGCTGCTATTCCTATAGCTCTGTAGTAGAGCTTGAAATCAGGGATGGCGATGCCCGTGGAAGTTCTTTTATTCTGTGGGGTTGTTTTAGCTAGCCTGTTTTTCTTCCATATGGAGCTGAGTACTGGTCTTTCCAGGTCTGTGAAGAATTGTGCTAGAATTCTGATGGGGATTGCATTGAATCTGTAGATTGCTTTTGGTAAGATGGTCATTTTTATTGTTAATCCTATCAACCAATAAGCTTGAGAGATCTTTCCATCTTTGGTATCTTCTCTAATTTTTTTCTTGGGCTTGAAGTTCTTGTCATATAAGTTCTTTACTTGCTTGGTTAGAGTTACCCTGAGATATTTTATATTATTTGTGGCTATTGCAAAGGGTGTTCTTTACCTGATTTCTTTCTCAGCCCATTTATTATTTGTACATAGGAAGGCTACTGACTTTTTGAGTTAGCTTTGCACCCAGCCACTTCACTGAAGTTGTTTAGCAACTGCAGGAGTTCTCTGGCATGCACACACCACCACCACCACCACCACCACCACCACCATCACCAACAACAAAACAACAGGAATTAACAACCAGGTTATTTCTTCCTGTAAAAAGAGGATAACACACATACATGTGTATATTCACATTAGCATTCACTGTTATTGCATGCATACATAAAGCCAAACTATAATGAGCAATAAAATTTGTGGCCTACAAGAGGAAACCTAGCTCTTAAGAATTTGAGTTTCCATACATTTTCTATAACATACCTGGGCATATATGCATATAATGAATGAGAAACTATAACAATCTTAAGCATTCACTGTTTTAAATTCCTTTTTTGTCTTTTTTTCTAGAGAAGCCTATGGTAAATCATGAAAACATCAATTTTTACCTGGAAAAGGCAAATAGATATGAAAATTTAATTATATCATACAGTTTCAAAATTTAAAAAAACTTACCCTATATGCAAACTGTTCCAAAATTACATTTTATATTTTAGTGACTTTTGAAAGGATTTATGCAATATCCAATAAAGATCTATAACTTTTCTTAGGACACTAATTTATCTTTGAACTTCCTTCTTAACAAGAAAACTTTACTCATATATTTTTAAGTGTCAAATATTTGTCTATTTTCAGTAGTTTATAATCACCAGTATTCTTGACAAATGATCTGACTGCAATACAAAGAAAATTAGAACTCACTATATATAAGTAAAATATAAAAAGTATTATCTGTTTTTACAATTAGACTTAAAGGGTGGCTGCAGTATACTTCAAAACCCTTAACACACTGTTACTGAAGTGAGAAGAGAGGACCTTGACTTTTTCCAGAAAAACATCTACCCATTGTGACTGTTGGCAGCTTGAACTGGGTAGCATACTGCATTTCGGTGTTAGGGAATAATTAACTCTCATGTCAATAAAAATTTCAGTGGTTTATGTTTCCTATCACTAGTTACTCCTGATCTGAAGTTTTTTTTTTTTTTTTCTGAAGGAACCGATGGGTAGATAGCAAATATGTCACGTTTTGAGTTTGAAAGATTGGTTGCTAACGATCTGCAGATGAAAGGTTTTGGAAGCCAATTACAGCTTCTTTCTCTATCCAAATGTTTTATATATAACTTTTAAATAATATAGTTTATTTTCATATACTTATTACAGAATCATGGAGGGCATGTAAAATGTACAAGATACCTTTCCCAAACTTCTTATATATTTTATGAGACTATTCATTGGTTTTAAGTGAATTTGTTACATAGTCCTCAGACAATCTTTTTTTTTTTTTTTTTTTTTTTTTTTTCGAGACAGGGTTTCTCTGTGTAGCTTTGCGCCTTTCCTGGAACTCACTTGGTAGCCCAGGCTGGCCTCGAACTCACAGAGATCCGCCTGCCTCTGCCTCCCGAGTGCTGGGATTAAAGGCGTGTGCCACCAACGCCCGGCCTAGTCCTCAGACATTCTTAAAATCCCAGTCTCAAAGAGAAAATAGGCTAAATGTTAAATATGAAATAAGAAAATGACCACTTTTGAGGGATCTCAGTTTTGTAGCCAAGATTTCACATCTTCTTTCCTTCACTCAATGAGACCAGAATCTCCAATATTTTAAACAACAAATATAGTGAGATCAAGTGTTGGGATGGAATGGTACATGAAACATCTTGGAGGAAATCTGGTCAAAGAAGGGTTTTCATGTTATTGATGTGCTCCTCACTCTTTGAAAATCTGATCTCCGTTGCTCATATAATTTTTAAAGCATATGAAAAATTTATAGTCAACAAAAATTTCAAAATCAAAACATGCTTAGGATTATCATTAATGACTTTTTCTTTCCTCCATTTATAAAATATTATTCCATTGGTTAACATGGAGCATTGGTTCCATGTGATAAGCACCCAGACTTCTTTTATGATAAAAAGTTTCTTTAAATGTAGCTAACTATTTATGGACAATAAATTATTAATGTGGTATATTTGCATAGAATAAAAATTAAGAGTTCAGCCAAGAGTACAAACAGTGTGTTCTTAATAGGCACAATCTCCAATAAGATTCCTTAAATGCATAGGTAATTATACTTGGTGACAATGAATATTAATATTTTAAAATATCAGTATGTCTCCCATGTTAGAAGAAGTAAAAATGTTAATGCAACTTTTAGTCTCTTTTATTTCTGTTATTTTGTAGCCTTGAGTTTTAACTGGCAAGAATTTGTACCCAGGCATAACTTTTCATTTTTGTGTTCCAAAGAGAGGACATATACAAGTACATTCAACCAGTTATTGAGTTTTTTAATGACTTTCCAGTTAGGGTGGAAATCCTATCACCGTTCAATAAAAGATTACAAGAAAACATTTATTTCTGAGGGAATTTTGACATTATAAGAGTAATAGTGCCTGAGAATTTAAAGAACAAATCTCATTCTTCCTTCAGTTCTGAGAGGGTAACAATACATCTGTGTGCTTGTCTCAACCCAACTTCATTTACTGAACACAGGAATGTCCTGCTCTCAGTGAAGAAACTCAGCTAAGAAACACAATTTGGTGAAATTATTTAATCAACATTATTCCATACTTTTGTGCTTTTGAGTAAATATCTTATTAAATGTTTTAAAGCATATATGCAATTAGAAATAGGAATATCCTATTCTCCAACTACTTACTGTGGGATGACTCATCCCTAACGGGCTTGAAGGTCAGAAGGCCCAAACAAGGAAAAAAGATACTTTGTGAGAGCCAGCCTGGGTCTGCCTGATGGTCTTAGTAACAGCAGCTGAAACATGATCTGGAGATGACCTGGACCAATGAGAGGCAGCCATGTCACACCAGCTGATGCATATTCATCAGACCTCCCCCCAGGGTGGGGTGGAGGGTGTATAAGGCTTGCCTCTTCCTGAATAAAGTGAGCTTATTGTTTGGACATTCTCCCTGACTCTGCGCATACTTGGCCCCCACCCCCAAAGGGAACAACAGCAAGGACCCTGCTACAACTTAACCATTCTGCTTTCCCATAATTATAAGCAAATGAATTTCAATTCTTACATTTCTCTCTTAAATTACTTTGAGTAAATTTCAAAACACAGATAATGTGAACCATAAACCTATCAGTGCACATCCCTGATACATATAAATTTCTTTGTTAAAATTAACTTTTGAACAAATGTATATGATCATTATGTACAATAATAAGTTTGAATAAAACATCACACCCAAAATATTTTGGTTCATTAGTATGAACTTACAGCATTGCCATATTATAAACACCTTGTGTGAAAGTAAGCCCAAATTAATGGGTCCACATATATTTAAATCCTGCTTACTTTCTAAAATGCCCTATATCTGTCTTGGACTTCACATGTTTACAAAGCTAGAAAACTGGCCTCATACTTCTGTAGTGTACCATAGACTAACATTCTCCTTCAGGCACTAATAAAGATGTTTCCTCACTGCCATGTATCTTGAAAAGTAAAAGTATAAAAAAAAAAGAAGAAAACAACTTGATAATGTCTACCTTTTAACAATATTTTGTTGAGTAGCATCATGGTAGAATTTCAACACAGCATAAAATAGCCAGTGCCCAAATTTATTATTAATTAAATGTTAAAAACCATTCATTTTCTTCAATCAGCTAAAATTTTTGATTAAAAAAAACTTCTATTTATGTACCTACAGTACAGTTTTATATTTAAAAATAACATTTATATATAAAATAGTTCCTAGTTTATTCTCTCCATAAATTCTTCCTTCTTTCCTTTGTTACTTTTTAAATTTTTGTTTCTTCTTTTTTTATGTTACCTACTTGTTTTTTTTAACATAATAAGATCAAAGAGCTCTACTACTTCAACCCACAAGGGCTGGGATTACAAGTACTCCATCGTGATTAGCCCTGTTGATTAGTTTTAGTTTATGTTACCTTCTAGGACAGTAGAATATGCCAGACTGTGAACCTGGATGGTTATTAACTCATGCAGATGGTGCTTTAGTTATGAGTTGTATTTGCTGTTCAAATTATATCATTATGAACTCATTTAAACTTAAGTAGAGTATTTAAATACTTGCAATGTTTATAAACTAACATACATAGATGCATATATATATATATATATATAGAGAGAGAGAGAGAGAGAGAGACAGAGAGACAGAGAGAGAGACAGAGAAAGAGACAGAGAGAGATAGATAGATATATGTTGATTCTTACGAATAGTTTATGGCATAATCCACTGTCTACCATACTGTAGATGATCATGATCTTGTCTTCTTTCTGTTATGACTTTCTCCAGGATCACCTTGTATGTTTCAGGGCCAAACTAGGTTTAGCTATTTCTGCAGGCAGCTTTCTACCCTCATATAGAAACCAGAAATGATTCACCAGGTAGTTTACTAATACTATTTTTGTTGTCTCTTAGTCCTTTTGGTGACTAAAACTCAATAAACACTGTTAAAATTTATTTTTATATTTAAATAAATGATACCAACATATCTATATTTCATAAAATGTATATAATAGTCTCCAAATTAGAAAAGGCAGTCTATCATTGAAAGTTACTGCTGAGAAATGTTTTAAACTTTCTCAAATTTTGTGGTTTCACTTGTGGCTCTTTGTAAGTGTGGGCATCTTCTTATTGGGTTCTAAAGTGTCTTGAAATCATGGCCCCTTACTGGTTACCATGTTAGACTCGTCTGTTTTATTATACTTTTGAATTTAATGAATGATTCTTCAAATTATTTAAAAGTATGTCTATAATCACAAAGACACATGAGTCTAATATGTTTCTGACTAATCTTCATCTTTAACCCACCTGAATTCAGAATCACCTGGGAGACAGACCTCTGGGTATGTCTGTGAGGGTGCTCGTAGGGACCTGTCTTCAGTGCTGTTAGTAGTACTAATAGGCTGAGATCTTGGACCAAATAAAAAGGAAAACACAATCTAGCACCAGAATTAATTTCTCTCTGCTTTTTAACAGATGGTTCAGTGTGGTTAGTCACTGGCCTCACACTCTGGCTGCCGTGTTTTTCTGCTCCTTGAACCCTAATAAGTCCTTTTTTCTGCCATTTTTGTTAGATACTTTCTATAGCATGGAGAAAAAGAAATACCACACAGATGCATACAGAGTCCTTTTCCCTCTCACATGAATAATACTGTTTGAACATTGTACTTCCCCATCATCTTTGTGTTTGACACAAGTGGGCGAGTTAGCATGCTTGCATCTACCAGCTCTTCTTAGGAAACTCTACAGTACTACATGTAGTTTCTTCTTTTAGCATCTTTTAAAGAACCATTTGCTCTAAAATGACTCCAGAGTCAAATATACCTAGTTTAAAAAATAATTGTGTGGAAACTAATTATTGTTTCATTGTATGTAATTCTGTTTAGAGTGTTCTACTACAAGTGAGCAGCTGGGCTGACTCCATTTTCTAGCAGTCATGAGTAGAGAAGCAATGCATGTAGATAGTCAATACCCTCTACAGGAGAGCACAGAATCTTTGACTATGTGGCTGAGAGTGGCATAGCTAACCCATATGGTAATACTGTTTTTAGTTTTTTGAGGAGAGTGCTGCTCCTTCTACAGCAGTGTGGAAAACCTTCCTCAGTTACTGTCTTCTCCAAATCCTTTTTCCATTACCTTCAGTTTTTATTGTAGGGCCTTTGCTTTCCAAAATAACATCTTTATTGATTCTTTGGGAGTTTTACAACCTACACTCAGGTCACACTCACTTCCTAGCCTCTCCATGTCCACCCCCTGCGCTTGTGCTCCCCCTCCCCCAACAAAATAAAAATAATTAAAACAAGTTCAATTTGTGTTCCCCATATACTCATGTAATTTCTCTGCAGGTTGTTTATTCTCACATAAGACATAGTAGCAGGGTAATTCTGCCTTCATACAATGAGTTTGTTAGTGTCACTTCCCTTTCTACCTTACAACAGTTTGAGAAGGTTTGGTGTTAGGGAGGAAGAGAGAGAGAGAGAGAGAGAGAGAGAGAGAGAGAGAGAGAGAGAGAGAGAGAGAGAGAGAGAGTTGTCACTTTGTGTGGCATGTAATCTATGGGCTGAACTGAGAATAAATAATCTCCCTGTCATTTTAAATATTGTAAGGGATTTTGGTGAACTGCAGTTTATTAATAAAGAGTAATCTATAATGCCTGAAATAATTTTCCAGAACAATTTATACAACATTTCTCTCAACACATATATCCGCATCTGAAGTGTCCTGCAGTGGGAAGATTCTATAGAATATTTAGCATCCACCTCTATGTGTTTAATTTCCTCCAATACTTTGTCCTAAGGTCTGGCCTCATTCTCTGCATGCTATTCCTGGTGAATTGAAAGGAAGTTACATAGACACCTTGCCATGATTAATCACTGCCCCTATTGTGAAATGCTATTTCCAGATATTTTATCTCATTCTATCTAAAAATTATCCGGCTGTATTTATGGTTTGCTCCTCTTTTTACTATAATTTGGTACATGAAAATGGCACTCTACAAATCAGGGAATACTGAAAGTAATAATTTGCCCTCACATACTAGACTGTGACGTACCCTTGCTGTCTAATGCCTTTCATATTCGCCTTTGCATCACCAACCAATGGAGAATTTTTTATATGGGCAAAGAAGATTGAAGCTATTTAAAATAACCTAGAAAGAGAGAATGATAGGCAATATCCTAACGACGTGAGCCCTTTACATTTCAGGAGCCTTGTTACCAAGGAAACCACTTGGGACTTTAGGGAAATTTGTGGATATTTAAAATGGATTGTGCCCGTACATAGATAGACACTTGCACAATTCACATAGCAGGAAAAAAGGTTTCCAGCCCTGCATTATTCAGCATGCATTTTCAAAGAGTTGAGAACAGAAATCGACAAAATGCAAAGGTTGTTATTCACTGATATACCAAAGTTTGTGCTTCATATACTAGTGTAGACTACTATTAAGCTATGCTGTTAAAAATAAGTGAAGGTAGGAGAAAACAGTGTACTATAAATCTTAGAAGCATGTTTCACTTGTGCTTGTGACTTGTGATCTTAAAATTGCATAACAATTTTGACAATTAATTCCCGAGGTCTAATTTAGTTTTGAAAATATTGAGAAAGGCAGATTAATTCCTTGCTGGGGCTTTATTGAGGTGACCAAATTCTATGTAAGTGCTGACATGAATATTTACTCACAATATTGTAAGTAAAATGAGTTCCAGGAAGAAATGGAGATAATATGGCATATAAGAGGCTGTGAACAAGGTTTTCACTTTCTATGTGTATGGCCTTATTTTTGTCCCATTATAAACATCTGCTGAAAGTGGGATAGTCTTAATATGGCAACTGACTACAGAATAGAAAACAGATATACATGTTGATTTCTAAATAGTTCTTTCACGAGTTTTTATAGTTAATTAGGGAATCCATGCTCTCTTTACTCCACTTCTCTGAAATGGCAGACCCCAGGTCACCCAGGGTTTTCAGGATACTCAAAGCTCCAGAGAACATCTGTGCAAAGGGTTTCAAGTATCACACTTTCTATTTGCACAGTCCACACGCTTTGACTTAGAGATCTGATTGGAGGAAAGTGCAATCTGGTGCTTTCCACAGTTAGAAGAGTGACAGTGGAGACGATTACTAATCTTGGAAGTAAAAGAAGACCTGATAACTAATTTCATTTATCAAATTGCTTAGCTATGGTGTGACGAGAGGGGTGGGTGAATATTATCTTGGTGCTTCCATATGACTGGCATTCTGACAGTAGAACAGGAAAACAGATTTTTCTTATTATTTGGGGATATTTTTCTATTCATTGCAAAGACTGTATAAAATAAAAAGCTGAGTGAGAGAGCTTACTACCTCCTCCTGATTGTCTTAGTTAGACATACTGGCCTTCCACATCTTTAGATTCTTACTTGGACAAAGAATTATGTCAATGGCTCTCCTGGTCTCCACTGTGTTGACTCCAGACCATGGCCATGTGGTTTCACTAAAAGACAAATATTTACATAGATATCACATGTATATACTTGCTGAAGATTCAAGTGGGTAAGTTTGTCTTCTCTAAACTTTTTCTTAGAGCCTTAGAGAGACTAAAAACAAATAGAAACAGCAAGGCTGTGGTGACACACTCCTTTAAGTCCCAGCACTAGGGAGGCAGAGGCAGGCAGATCTCTGAGTTCAAGGCTGGCCTTGTCTACAGAGCAAGTTCCAGAACAGCCAGGGCTACACAGAGAAACCCTGTCTGGAAAAAAAAAAGAGAAAGAAAAATGTTAAATAACAGCAAATCAAACAGAGTAAGATCTGAATGGCAGCACAGGAATGCATAAGAGGAATGTTTGGAACCAAAAAATAAGCATAATTAATATGACAAGAGCTCCAGACAAGAGAAACTTCCTAAAATCCATAGAACATTAGTCACAGCCCCCTTCTCCAAAAACAATATCAGAAAACAGTACCACTGGAGAATCTAATTTTTTCTTACAGTAAAATACACACTGGAGGTCAGCAGCCAGCTTTCCACACGCCAGCATGTCTTGGCTTCATTCTGTGTCAGCGGCCCTGTCACCACACACATGGACACTGATACCAACTGAACCTGCAGGAAAGAAGCCTGACATACAGGCTGCAGAAAAGTGTTTGTCGATAGCATCTCATCATTCAGAGAGTGAGTAGACAGGAAAAATCATAACGTGTGGCCTAGAAAAAGCGTACACAGTTACATCAGCTTAACATAGCATCTTGTAGCCAGACGAACAACCTACTTTAAAATTAAAAAAAAAAAAAAACCTGCAGAATAAAGGAGCAGAGTTTATAAAGTGTCTGCTTTGTCTTGCAGTAAAAAGCAAAAGAAATGAACACCAGGAAACAAGAGATGAAAGATGAGAGGGTAAGACAACAGACTGAGACAGAAAGAGGAGCGAGGCAGGGGCAGACAGAAGGGCAGAGGGAGCTGATGAGATAAGGAAAAATGAAAGGAAACCAAAGACACAATAACTAATTCTAAAACTGCTTTGAAAGCAGTAAAGGGAAGAACAAAACTATAAAAACTAAATCAATGGTGCAAAGGCTGAACCTTCAAGATTCTTAAATTTTCTGTGGTTGAGCAATAATAAATTTCCCAAACTTAAGCTAAATTTGGAACAAAAAAAGGGCAAAACCCACATATATAATAGTAACCAGAGATGGAGAATAAATGAAGAGTATAGCAGTAATTGATATGTTTACAAAGAATCAAATCAATTGAAATAACTGCCTTTTTAAAACAATTACCACATCCAATACGGCTTGAATATCTCTATGAAGAACTAACAAAAATCAATAAATAAATTAATGAATCAACAAAATAGAAAGAAAAAGCATAAACTTTGTGCTTAGATCATATTTGCAACTAAAAAATACATTGATTTATTAAAGTATAAAAATAAGCAATGAGGAATAAATATAAGAAAATGTTAGTGCTAGTACTTTTAAAAGGCATCCTGAAATAAAGTTCCATAAAACATATACTGGCAAAAGTCACCTATTCAAGTTCAGTTATATAAAAGAGTAATCATTTTAAAAATATTTAATAGCCTATACTATATATGCCCCAAGGGATATTGGAGATACTGTGAGCATTACAATCTCTTCCAAATACAGGAAGCAAGTAAAAGGGTAATGGAAAGAAAACCTATTAATTTGTTTACAAAGGTAACCTATTGGCAAAAACTCACAGAAACTAAACTTAGCACTCATTTAAGGACATCCTTAAGGAAATACTATCGATGACTAAGGAATGTTATCAATCAAGAAATGAAAATGCCCCCCCCCCCCACCACCACCACCTAAAAATGCCTAAGGCAAGTGAGAGAGCTCGCCCTGAGGTCATAAGAGCAGAACTGTCTCTGCCCCTCATCAGCTGCAACACTCCAGAGAGTGGCCCCTGTACCTTAATTGGGCAACAGAGTAGAGCTGACCCTGAAGGTGTAGTTGTGGGTGAACCAATCCTAAGGACACAAAAGCAGGGAAACTGGCCCTGCTCCTTGCTCATCTCTGCAAGGAGTGAACTAGCCAGGGCAATGCAATAGGGTTCACCCTGGTGGTGAGGACAAGGGACCGTTGGCAGGCTGATCAAGCCTGCAACTACCAGGGCCCAGAACTGGGGTTATGAGTTGACCCTCCCAAACATCCACCCCATCTGTGATCTGCTAAAGCACATGAAGGGACCAGTCCTGCAGACTCACAGGATCTCCACAACACAGGGCAACAGTACGATAATCAAGGGGAATTCCAGCAAGGGCCCAGTATTGATAGCGTATCAGAAATCAGAAGCTTCAAACCAGACCAAAGACTCTCTGCAATGAACACTTGCAAGTAAAGAGGTGTGGACAAAAGGGTTTATTGCATGACTCACTGTGTCACACTACAGTTTCCATGACAAGACTGATTTTTCTTCTTTTTATTCTCTTAAATTTTATTTTATTTTATTTTATTTTATTTTATTTTATTTTGGGGGGCAGGTTGCAAGGGCAAAGGGTAGAAACAAAGGGATGGGGAAATTAGTAAGGTAGAAATGCATGATGTGAAAGACACAAAGAATAAATAAAACAGGAATTAAAAAAAGAAATGAGCGTGGAAGCAAGGGGGTTCTGTTCTAGTAAAATTTTGGGAAGGCAGAAACAGAAAACCACAGTAATGTGTGAGAAACAGAAGATTAAAGCCACGCAGTCATCAGAGGGCTTGATGAGACATTTGATATTAATCGGTATTCCTTTCTAATAGAAGTAATACTAGAGATCAGAAATGCAGAATCTCTTCTAATATCATAAAAATATTATATACAAGCCAGTATAGTATATTATTGGTACTCCTCCATGTCTTGGTCCCTCAAAGATGTACATATCAATTTCATCTGGGGCCAAAATCCCATTAGAGGAGTGTGAATGTATGTGTGTGTGTGTGTGTGTGTGTGTGTGTGTGTGTGTGTGTGTGTGAATCAAAATAGTGTTGTTAAGATGTGTGCCAACATAGAAGAAGAAAACTTTGTAAGTTTGGCACTAATTTGGCATCTAAATTATAATTCATAAAAGACAGTGTTGACATGTGAACAGGGATAGGCAGGACAACAAGAGATTAAAAAGAGTTGCAAAGATGGGGAAGGAATAGTAGAAGTCTAAAGGAGTAAAGAGTCAACCTTTGTTGAGTGTGGTGAGCTATGTCAAATTCGTTACCTTCACTCTGAGTGCCATGGGAGCTGTTGGAGTGCTTTGAACATAGTCACAATATCTTAATTTTAAATTAAATTATCCTGGCCGCTCTATCAGAAACAGATGGAAAAGGAGCAAGAATCGGAGGAATGAGGCTTCACTGGAGGTTAACATGTTAATATAAGCAATGCATCGTGTTGGTTTGTGGCAGAACTCCAGAACTAGAGCTCGTTATATGTAGTAAAATGCTGAAATATCAGAGAGGACTTTCTGAATGCTTGATATGCAACTGATTTGACACAAAGAAATCAAGAATGACTTCAAAGCTGGAATGCTAAGGTGGAGGAATAAACAATTCCTGAGTCACTGAACTGGGGAAGATTTTTGAGAAGGAAGTTTGGCTAAAGAATAAAGATTTGGACTTCAGATGAAAAAAGTTTGTTGGTGTCTATTAGATCAAAATTTACCTGCAAAATGACAAAGCAGATATCTTGGTCTCCAGCTCTGGAGAGTTCTAAACAGGAAGTCATTTAGTCCAGTCCATATTCGTCTCTAGTAACCCCAAATAGTTTCTCTACCAGGGAATAAGAAATATGCGACCTTTGCCTTGGACCACTTCTTACTTGGGATTAGTAGCAAAATTCTCCTTTGAGGAGGATGAGAACTTGTCATTGGGCTTGGTTTGAGAGTCTGTATGTCCCTATTGACTGACAAAATTGTCCGTAGAATGGTGAGTCCAAAAGACTGACTTCACTATGTGATGATATTTTGTGTGTGTGTGTGTGTGTGT
>CABHPR010145335.1:37227-58717 GCA_902168415.1 Peromyscus melanophrys
GTGTGTGTGTGTGTGTGTGTGTGTGTGTGCTCTAACAAATAAAGCTTACACGGAGATCAGAGTGTGGACCTAGCCACTAGTTAAGCATAGAGGCCAGGCAGTGGTGGCACATAGCACTTGGGAGGAGGAAGCAAAAAGATCAGGAATTCAAGGCCACCTTGGGCTACACAAGATTGATCCAGTCTAAAAGAGAAACAGAGCCAAGTGAAGGAAGCATACCTCTTTAATCCCAGCACTAGGGCTGTGGAGACAAGAAGTGATATGGCTGGAATGAGAGAGGAATATAAGGCCGGAGGAGAAAGGAGCTCAGCCTTTCGGTCTGAGGATTTGGTAGAAGTGAGAAGTCTCTCTAGTGACTGGCTCCTTCACTTCTCTGATTTTTCAGCATTTACCTTGATATCTATCTCCAGGTTTTTATTATTTAGACCAATTAGAATTCCTGCTATATTACTAGGTTAATGGAGGCAGTAGGTTTGAGTATAGATGTTACTACTGGAGAATATCAATGTGAAAATTTATTTTTTTTAGATTTCAGAAGCTGATTGTGCTTCTGTAAGAGGATATCCATATTGTGGCTTGATGGTTGTCAAATGAGAAAGTAAGATATCACAAAGGTTGGAAATTATTTTTAAAATATCCAGGGAAAAAAAGCTCTGTATATTAGGGCATCAAAAGGAAATTTTGCTGAAATTGTCACAGAAAGAATTGAGGCCAACAACAAGGACTTGTCTTTAAAGGAGTTTGATATAAAAGGGGTGGATAAAAAAGGAAGTGGATGGAAACAAAGATCACTAAGACTCTGAGCTGGTGAAGAAAGCAAGTATTGAAGGTGTGTGGTGGACTAAGTGGGACAGAAGCAAATGCGCAGGTAGAGGAATTTCATTTTCCTTCTTGAATTTCCTCCCATTTTTTTCCAGATTTCCTATAACAAATAGAAGTCATTTTTACATGGTGACTTATAACATAAATTCCATTTTAAATTATAAGATCAAAAAAAATATAAGATCAAGTAAAGTTGCCTATTGACTATTAATGCTACAATAAAAAAATAGAGGAATGCAAAGTAATTCTTGAAAACTGGAAAATATTTGAAAAATTGAAAATGTATAGTATGGAATTATTTCATATAGGTAAAAGAGATGTTGAGAAAGATTTGCTGAGACTGGTGATTCTTGTAAAAAACACACATAGTGGGGTATTTTATTGTGGGAAACTTTTCCTGCAAACTGGGAAGCCATGTGCTCTTTCTATTTCCAAACGAGAGAGCTAGGGAAACCTGCAGCATGAGTTATTCTGCCAGAAAGCCTCACAACAGAAGGAAGGCCAGGTCACCAATCCCAGTTCCAGGAAGAGTAGGGTTAGTTCGTATGCCTAGGTCAAACAGTGAGAAGTCCAAAGGAGTCATGATTTTGCTCACTATTCATGGTTCTATTCAGATTCTACAAGAATTGGACCATTGTCTACTCATTCTAGGAAAGGCAGTCAACTGTGTCCATGAGTTTACATAATGATATCATCTGGAAACACACACTTGTGTGCGCGCACAGAGAGAGAGAGAGAGAGAGAGATACCATGATGATTTACCTGGGCTTCCCATGATCCAATAAAGTTTACACATGAAATTAATCAAGTAGACCTTAACAAAAAAGAAACAAACAAACAATGCTTCCTAAACACAAAGCTTCATTACTGCAGACATGACAAGATTATGTGCCTGAAAAGCTTAAAAATAGCATAGCATAAAATGTAGAGATAAACCCACAGATGGTTTTTGCTGTGAAACACAAACTGGATATGTCAGAAGGAAAGAAAATACCCAGTAGCATGTAAGATGGTTGTAGCGTGAATCCTAACTGGACTTATTAATAAAAACCCAGAGTCAGATATCAGGGTGAAAGCTGAAAGATCAGAGAAGCAGATCAGTCAGCCACTAGTTCTCACTTCTGCAAAATCCTCAGCCTGAAATGAAGTGAGCTCCTGTATGCTCCGGCCTTATATTCCTCTCTCTGTCCAGTCATATCACTTCCTGTCTCCACCTCCCAAGTGATGGGATCAAAGATGTGTGCCAACACTGCCTGGCTCTGTTTCTCTTTTAGGCTGAATCAATTTTGCATAGCCCAGGATGGCCTTGAACTCACAAAGATCTGCCTGCCTCTGTCTCCAGAGTGCTGGGATTAAAGGTGTGTGACACCATTGCCTGGCATCTATGGCTAACTGTTGGCTTAGCTCCGCACTCTGACCTTCAGGCAAGCTTCATTTGTTAGGTCACAAACAAAATATCACCACAGATGGTAACATCTTTAAACTTGAACTTGACCCAGGTTGGAAAAAGACAATGTACAATTGACAATCTTCTTTCATCTTCTGAAATGCATAAAGATACATACTATTTCAAAGGCTAAACTCTGGGATGGATAGAAGGCAGAAATGTCCCAGTACCATAGATGTTTACTGTATTGGGATGGAACATGTGAGAGAATCCAGAGTCAAAAAAAAAAAGTTCAGAATAGGATTGTGAACAGACAATTAAAAATACAATCGTTATTTATTGAGAATAAAAATAGATTTTTAGTTAGTACTCAAAGTACTAACTCAATTTGAGTAATAAACACAACAGGTCTGTTTTAGAGACACTATTTAGAACTCATTCTTCTAGCAACAGAAAACCACAACCAATTAAAATGCAGAGTTGTGGAGCCCAGTCCCTATAGATACATCTATAAAACACTCCCACACCTGAGGCTCAGGGAACATTGCCTAAGAGGAGGTAGATAGATTGTAAGAGACAGAGGACAAGGAAGTCTCTGTGTGACTGTGTTTCCTAGTTACATCAGAATCTTATACCTGTGAAGTTTTACCCAAATGACTGCCCAAATGTGAGCTGAACAAGGCTGACATCAATGGACATGCCAAACTGGATGGGGAAATGCCCAAGAGGCCTCAAGAATACACAAAGAATTTCAGGCAATTGAGCAAAGCTGAGCACAGGAGAGATGGTCCTTTCTGAGAAGAATAAAGCAATTGGTTTGCCAGTTTGAAACAGTCAACCCTGAAAACATACATACAAGTAGCACTGGATAGACTCTGGGGGTTATATTTAAGAATATAAGTGAGCCTACAAATACAAAAATGCATGAAATACTACCTAGTGAAAAAAGAGGAAATCATGAGTTTGAAGGAGGGTGGGGAGGGGTATATGAGTGAGTTTGGAGGGAGGAATGTGAAGGGAGAAATGTTATAATTAAATTATAATCTCAAAAACCAAACAAACAAACAAAGTCTACTGAGTTGAAATTTCAAATTTCCTGCTGCAAAGGAGGAAAGGAAAGATGGGAAATTTGCATTTCATTCCCATTTTGAATAATTTTTGCTGAAAACATTTTGTGAGAAGAAACATCCAAGTGACCCACTCAAATACAAGAAAATATTTAAACATATTTTATTATTAGAAATATTTTATAATGATTAACAGTGACAAGTTTCATAATAACATTTTCATTCAAGAATATCACGAAAATTCATCATGGTCACACCCAATCCCATACTTCATCTGCTTCAGACCCTTCCCCATAGCCTCTTTCCTTCCCCCAATCTCATATTTATTTTTGTCTCTCATATATATATAATAAATATATGAATGTGTAAATGTATTTATATATTATTTTATATATCTATAATCTAGGATCCACAAATGAGAAG
Organism: Peromyscus melanophrys; assembly: GCA_902168415.1. Lineage (NCBI taxonomy): Eukaryota > Metazoa > Chordata > Mammalia > Rodentia > Cricetidae > Peromyscus > Peromyscus melanophrys. The sequence continues at coordinate 40,927 of CABHPR010145335.1, forward strand.
AAATGTTATTTTTATCTGAGTTATGTCATTTTAATACCATAATCTAGTTATACTCACTTTTCAAAAATTACATTATTATTCTTTTGTGGTAGAATAATGCTCTATTATAAATAATATAGTTTCTTTATCTAAAATATATAAGGAACTCAAAGAACTGAATTTGAAAAAATCAAACAACACAATCAATAATTTGGTTATTTCAATGGACAGAACAAGGAATCTGTTTTTAAAGCCTAGCAAGTTTGTCAGTAAGAACCAAAGACAGAAATAGTAGTGATTTCAATAGGGTATGCCCTGAGGCATACTGTGCCCCTCTAGAAGCCTAAACCTGAGTTTAAAGTCCAACAAGCATTAGAAAACAAAAGATCCATTTGACCTGACCAAGCTGAAAGGCAGTTTAGAGACATAGTGGCAACTTAGGGTGTTCTCCGTGGTATAACTGAAAGGTTATAATGAATATCTTGAACAACAGAAAATATAGAGAGATGGTGGAAGAAGCAGTCATAAGAAAAACTAAGCAAAAAACAATGTTCATGAAGCCCACCCATCTCTAGCCGTAATGTTAATGTGATCCCAAATTATTAATGCTATCAGCTTTTAGCAAAAGATAAAGTCAAAGTCTCACTGTCATTTTAATGACTAACATCCAAGAATTCTAACATAAAATTGTATCATTTGCATCCACGTTCTAGTCCTCCCTCTTTCCCTCATCCCCGTGTATGTGTACCTGTCCTCTTTTCTCTCCCTCTCTTTTGTCTCTCTCTCCCCACACGGGATCTAGAAAACTAAGCCCATAAAAAGTGCATAGTTTTATATGATCAGACTTATAATGAAAAATAAAGAGAGAGCAAGTGTTACTTACCTAAATAAACATGAGGAATTCCTAGCTAGGAAAAATATATTGCCAAGAGCAAATTAGATGTTAGTAAAATAACCTGCTCAACATTGGAAAGAATATAAGTTTAAATATAAAAAAATCAAACTGAAAAACAAATTGAGGCATAAGAAAAGGAATTGGATATCCTTTATCAGTTGTGATGATTAATTTCCAGTGTGACTCTGACTAAGCTGCAGTCACCAATTATTGAATCAAAGAGCTTTTGTAAAAGCACTGTAGTAACGTAATGAAACTCTAGAATCCTATTATCCCATGCCCTACCTTGCTTTTTTTGTTGGGATAAAAGACTGTCCAAACTAAGCTGGAGGAGGGAAGGGTTTTCTGGTCTTACCCTTCCATGCCACAGTCCCTCACTGAGGGAAGCCAAGGCAGAAACTCAGGGTACAAACCGGGAGACAAGAACAGAAGCAAAACCCATGGAGGAACACTGCTTCTTGGTTCGTTCTCTATGGCTTGCTCAGCTTTCTTAACTTTTCTACTGCCCAAACCACATGTCCAAGAGTGTTACTACCCATACTGGTCTGGACCCTTCCACATCCATCATTAATCAAGAAAATATCCCACAGACATGCTCATGTGACGAGTTTTTCATTGTGATTTCCTATTCCAAGTTATGCCTAGGTTTTTGTCAAACTGACAAAACGTTAACCAACACATCCAGTAATATACAACACAGGGAGGATTTCTCAGGTAATCCGATGTCCCTGAGTCAGTGATGAGTGAGAGAACTCAGCGTTCCTTTCAGCTAAACAAGAACCTTGAGGGGCAGCAACAGTAGCTCACAACCCAGAGGTGCAGCCTTCCTACAGCCTGCCTGTGTGCATGTGCTCCCTTCCAGCTCCATCCTAGTCACAAACCAATGCGTGGCAATCAATCCCTCGATGTTCCTACACCTATTGTCTCTATAGCTGAAAAATGAATGACCCCAGGATGAGTAATGAACTGAAGATGGATGGGAAACTCCCCAAGGAAACACAATTATGAAGACATTGAAAAAGATATGAAGAACGGATAGAGAATAAACAACATAAATTGTATTGTATTAGAAGAAAGCCTATACAGAAAAGGGGGACAGAGTACATAGAAAAATGTTACTTGATGTTTCAGAGAAAGATCTCTGAAGGCTGCTTTTATGTATCAGTGTGGCCAGCTTATGTAATCCAACTGTTCCCTCAAATGCCAACCCAGACCTCACTGAGGGTATTTTCTTTTTTTTTTTTTTTTTTTTTTTTTTTTACTGAGGGTATTTTCTAGATGTCCTCAGCATATAGAAATCCTTGTATTTTGAATTAAACAATTGACCTTTTCCAACATTTGTGAACCTCATTCAATTAGTTGGAGTTGAAAGAAAAGACAGTATTTCCAAAGAGCAAGTTTTCCTTCTCATTGGGGACTACAGTTTCAGTGGGAATATTTTCTGGCTCTCCCAGAAGGCCCTGAAGAGTTAGACATGATAGCCCCAAAATTGCATAAACCTTTCTCTGTCTCTGTGTCTCTAGACAGACAGACAGACAGACAGAGAGATAGAGATATTGGACAGATGATATAGATAGAGATAGATAAAGAAGCATCTCCATGCCCACACTTCAAAATCTTTTTAGTTATATCCACTGGGAAACCTAGACAAATATGGATAACAAAATGTTATTAAAGATACTACAATTCCCAAGATATCCACATTTAGTGAACTTCAAATCAACAAACATTTTAAAATTTTCAAAAACAATTATTTAAACATTACCTACAAATGGACAACTATTAGCACCACCATTAACTTCTCAAAAGCAGAAAGTAAACAAAATTAAAGCAATTATAATTTTAAATAAATTATAATTTAAAAAGCAATAATTTCGCATGTCCTATAAAAGAGGAGCAAGAATAGTAGTCAATGTTTCAAGAATAAATTTTTAAGCAGAGGGGAGAATATGGCCACCAGACACTCACATAACTTTCAAGTCATCATTTTCTCCATCCTTACACTCAATATGCAGAATAGAGGGACATGGAGGTATTGAGAGGATGCCAGCATGAGCACCTTTCATCTCATGGGCAGCAAGTGAGTGTGAATCTACCACAGAGGTAACAGTGCATTGCCTTCTGGGTATAACACTATACCCTAAATTAAAGACAATAATTCATTATGACTCATCCAGTTTAAACATCACAATTTCTTTACCTTTCAGAGTCAATTTCCTCTCAGTGACACTTGCTTCTCTTCCGAGTAATCATGTCATACATTGTTTCTGATTCTTCAGAGTGTTGACTGAAATACCTAATTATCACAAGAATGGCATTGTTATGTGGCTTATTCTTGTTAAATTTATGTTGTAGCACCTTTTGAGTCATACTAAACTTCATGTCCAAACATTTATTCTGAAGTCTGAATTTGCTCATTGGTTTGAATTTCTTTTTTTCTTTCTATTTTATTCCATTCTTCTTTGCATGCCCTTGTAATTATGCATATACACATGTACACATACACATTTTCCCCAAGAATTATTTCTGTCTTCAGCATCTAAGTTATATATTCAAAGTATCCCAAAACAGAAAGCACATAACAGGTAGTCCTGCTAATTGTGGTGTCATATATGATAGAACTGAAAGCATTGTCAAGTCTGAAGACATTACGTTCTGTATTCCCCTTTGTGGGTGAGGTGTCTATAGCAAGCATTCTTTACAACGACTGGGCTGTGCCTAGGGTTTTCTAGATCCCTGCACTGGTTGCATATTTTTTATTGCACTCACTTTCTCTCACTCTGGCTGACCTATGACTTTACCAAATGAAATTTCTCTTTATAATAAATGGGAACAACAGTCTCATAACACTACCATGCATTTTCAAAAGAACAGGTATTTATTACCTTCCCAATAATTTTTAGAGTAAAGCTCAATTTAATTGAACTTTCTTCACTTAATTTGCATTTTCTTCTGTTCAAGCACATTTAATTCAGAATTTAACCTTTTTTAATGAAATAAGTGGGACAATAAAAGTAGCAACTAGGTGTTGACTACCTAATTGTTAAATGTCAAGAATTAAACTACATGGTTTGTTTATACTAACTTGAATCTGTCAAGATTTTGCTTTATGCATTTAATTACAGAGCAATCCATGTGAATAGAGGATAAAAATCCTATGGCTCCCAGAGCTGCAGCTTTGTGCATCCATTCTCTTCCAGAGTCTGTTTGTCATTGTTGAATTTTCACCTATACTTTTTCTCACTTTTAGATAAAATATATAAAAACCTGAAAATTTTGTCATAATTCTTGAATAGATAGGTGTATATGTATATATGTCATCTGATTTATTTTATTATTAAATTCAACACAATTAAAATCTTCACAACAGATTTTCCTTTTAAAATCAACACCCAATTTTATATAAGATACCACATTTTAATTCAAGGCATGTATACAATATGAGCGATGAAACCAACTTAATTAATATTTCCTCTCCTAAAACATTTATCAGTTCTTTGTGTTAGGAAGCTTCATCTCCTCATGATGTACACAGTGAATTGTGAATGATGATCACCTACTGCACAGTAGAGTGTTCCTTCTACCCAACAGTTGTTTGGTAACCATTACGTAACCTCTAGCTTCTCTCTCCCCTTCTACTCTCCAGAAAGCATTAACCTAACATTGATTTCTATGAAATAGAACATATGTATGTTTTCTGCACCTCATGCATTTCACTTAACAATGCTTATAAGTTCCACTCATTTTGAACAAGTGACATGCTCTGTTCTTTTTAATGGATAAATAATATTCCATTGTGCATTTGTGTAAACTTTGCTTTGTATATGCGCTTGTCCATAGATCCTTTGGTTTATTCCAGACCTTGGCTACTGTGGACAGAAATAAACATGGTATCTGTTTACTTACAGTCTTACAATATGCTGATAATAATAGCATGCCTTCATTCAAGAACTGTGTATCAAGCGGCTGTGTGCACTTTGATGAAGTAGTTTAAGTGAACAGGATTTATGAAAAGACTCTACTTGTGCTACCAATAACATCCATGAACTCCTCTGGCTGAGTCACTTGCCTTCTCTCTGAGACTCAGTTGGATTCATTATCCATCCATGATGACAGGTGAACTTAAAACCTCGAAATGCATTTTGACTACAGAGTTATATCTGTTTTGTGTTCCCCTCGATGACTCAGGGGACTTATTTGTATTATAATCCAAATAGTGGTTTAGATGAACTTGATCTATATCCTTCCCAAAACTCTATGCTCTGTGTATACAGATGGAGCCAGGAAGAGTAGAAAGTAAAAACTGCCAGTGATGGGGGGCATTTTGTGGATCTCTGTCTTAGCATGGCATGCAAGTTATGGGGAAGGTGAGGTTTTCATTACCATCCGGAGCCAAGCTGTGTTTGTGCTAACATTGGTGCATTTGAAATTCTCTTAGCATTTTAGTCTAAAAGTGACCGGTTGTGTTTCATATGAAACCCTCACATTAAAAGAATATGCGGTATCAAGTATCACTGCAGAAGCACTGTTGGCAGCTGAAATCACTGACAACTTCCTGGCTGTGATTCATAATCTATATCAGTGCCTTTGAGACAGTAAGCTATTGATTTTTCCTTGTCCATAATCCAAGACCATACACAGAGCTTGTTAGACATCTGTGGGAATTTAAACTGAGTTTTGTTTCAAATTAGGAAGGTTCTCTTAACAGGACACTTGGTTTGGTCCTAGAAAAACATCTTTATACAGCCCATACTCTTGATGAACTTACAGATCACCAACAATTCAATATGAGTTAGAGACTTTTGAGAGGAGCACATTGTTAATTCTGTCCCTCAAAATGCAAATGACTTTCTCCACCGGATAGTAGAGTACCTGTTAAGTAAAATTTGAGGGTCTTTTCATTTTATTATATAGTTTTTATTTGACAAGACTAACTAGGATAGATTTCAAGTATTGAAGGAGACACAGTTCAGAGCACAGAGCTGCAGAGACCTGCGCAGTCACATTTTTTTTTTTTTTTACAGTGCTGACTGAATAAACAGGTAAGCCATGTGGATGAGGCTTTTGAAAACTATTATGTTTTTAAGTCTTGTGTAAAATTCTGAGCAAGAAATACAAATGGTTGTTTTTGTTTTGTTTACTTTTTTTAAAAAATAGATACCAAAGAAAAACAGGATTTGCCCTGAGGAAGTTTCTCAGGAAAGTGAAAAGCTTAACTGATGCTTACTCTTTAGAAGCAGTATCACCAAGGCAGATAGACATACATTTCAGAATAGGAACTGAAGTAAACATTGCTTTATTCTTAATAAAAATAGAAACATGCCTGCACCGGGCAGTGGTGGCACGCCTTTAATCCCAGCACTTGGGAGGCAGAGCCAGGCGGATCTCTGTGAGTTCAAGGCCAGCCTGGGCTACAGGAGAAAGAAAGAAAGAAAGAAAGAAAGAAAGAAAGAAAGAAAGAAAGAAACAAAGAAACAAAGAAACAAAGAAACAAAGAAACAAAGAAACAAAGAAACAAAGAAACAAAGAAACAAAGAAACAAAGAAACAAAGAAACACAAAGAAACAAAGAAAGAAACAAAGAAGAAACAAAGAAACAAAGAAGACATGCCCGCAAACAAATGCTGTTGCAAAATGTGCAGTTTCTATTCCCATCCCTCGAAAGCCCCACCTTACCCTTATCCACCTAAAACGCTCTTTCATTTTTGTGTTGTACTCATTCTAGCACTGTAGTTAAATTAAATTTGTCTTCTATTATCTCATGTATGCATATAATTTTTGTGTGACACTCTCTGTGGAGAGACATGAACAAACGTCTACCCACCCCATATCAGAAACCAAGGACAGACAAAAGTGCAGATACTGCCAGAGCCCAGCTGAAGCAATGGGTTTCATTGGTGACACTTAGAGGAGTGTGGATGTCAGGCTTCACACAGGAGCAGAAATGACTCAATGACAACTGTGTGACCAAAGCATGAAGGCTGGGAATCCAGAATGCACTGTACAATCTGCAGGCAGCTCCACAGGCTGGGGAGTCCCTTTTCTCGGTAGCTCAGTTGGCCTGAGCCTTTTCTAGGAACCTTGGCTGGTTTCTGCTTTTCCTATATAGCTCAGTGTCACTCAGCATTCCTTGCTGCTTACATATACTTGGGGAGGGAGGAGCCTAGTAAATTTGATTAATTTGCCTGAAGCTACTTTAGTAGATTTAGTTGCTTCATGACCCTGAAAGCTTTCCTGTAGAATGGAGTGCCTTACCTCACTTAGATTACCCATTTTTTTCACCTCCTTGCAAACAATATCTTGTAGAAAATTATTAATGGATGTAGGAGGCCAATCCATGATAAACAGCACTGTTGCCTGGCCAGGTGGTCACTGGCTTCATAAGAAAGTTTGAGTATAGGACAGAGAGCCAGCCAAAGAGAGCTCTTCCATGATTTCCTGTTCAAATCCTTGCTTGAGTTCCTGCACTGACTACCCTTAGTGATAGACTGTAATCAAGAAGTGGAAATAAACTCTTTACTTTCCTAAATTTCTTTTGGTTAAAGAGATTATTTTTTAATGGAATAGAGGAAAAACTACAACAGAAATTGGTACCAAGAGTGGGATATTGCTGTTACAAATCTGTCTACTTGTGTTTTTATGTCTCTGAGCTATTTTACTGGAGTATTTCAAGGGATTCCAGAACTTTGAGCTGGAAAAGCCTGGAATACTTATAGTTTAATGGAATATTCTACTTGGAACTTGGAAGAGAAGAATATGGAGAAAGATGTAGACAATGGAGCCTGGCTTTTGAGGATTTGGAAGGAAACAAACATTTAATCAAGACTTTAGAGAGGGGCTGTCTGGGCCATACCTTAACTAAGAATTTGTATATGATGACCAACTGGAGCTGAAGAATGAGCTGGGATTGAGAAGCAATCAGGACCATTGAAGTCAATTTGCAGTGCTTCCTTAGGACAATAGGAGGTTATTTCTTCAGGGTCAGTTGACAGAAACTATGGTCCATGGGAATAAAAGTTATCTCAAGCTGGAAACTACAATGTTTAAGAATATTACCCTTTCAGAGGAGAGGATGAGGTGGGGGAGAAGGTTGGGGGGGGCAGCGGGAAGAGGGATGATAAGGGGATCTGTGGTTGGTATGCAAAATGAATAAAAAATTTTCCTGAGTAAAGAAAGAAAAAAAGAATGTCTTATATGGTACTGGTTTTGAAAGCCTGAAAGTTACAGGATTGAAAAGGAAATGGTAAGAAGCATGACGTGGTCAGCAACCTTGTGAAAAGGCCAGGTCACTTGTAAAGCTATTATATAAGTTGGAATAGAGAGTCTGTGGTATCAGAGATGCCAGAGCACATTATGTTAATGAAATGTTAAGAAAGGACAGTAGCAGGTATAAAGTGGAGTGTAACACGAAATCTAATAGGTCTTTTAAAAAAAACTCCAGAGCCAGATATTGGGGTAAATGCTGAAAGACCAGAGAGACAAAGGAACAAGCCACTGCCATGTCTCACCTCACCAACTCCATGAATCCTCTGTCTGAAAGCCTCGGAGTCCTCAGTCGAAAAGCACTTCTCAACAGAAAAACTTTGAACTCACAGAGATCTGGACAGATCTCTGCCTCCCAAGTGCTAGGATTAAAGGTGTGTGGCACCACTGCCTGACCTCTGTGTTTAATCTAGTGGCTTGTTTTGTCTTCTGATCTTCAGCTAAATTTTATTAGGGTACACAATATATCACCATATTTCCCCTTTTTTGTCTAAAATAATAAAAGAAGGCTATATCTAATATAAGAAAAACTATATCCAATAAGTATAATAAGTATATACAATATATACAGTCAGAAATTACATTAACAATGTCTAATCCATAAACATTTACAGATTCAGAGAAAATACTCCATTATTTTGGTGAATCCAAAGTGATGTACCTAATACACTTTCTATCCCAACTTGTATTACCAACTGAAAACTATCTTTTGATGTCTTTCAAACTTACACACTTTACACCTCTTTAGTGAGTTTCTTTTCTGAATTTGTTAACAAGGAAAACTATTATTATAACTATCTAGTCTTCAACACTCTGAGACCAGAGAAGGAAATAATATTTACTAAGTAAGTGGAAAATGCAAATAAGTAACTTCCAAAAAATGTGAGAAATAATAGAAACAGCGGGCTGCCTGGACAGTCATCTAAGGTTCCTCTGCAATGTTAGGGCATCCATCTTCAGCCTACAGGCCAGGTATATCTGGCAGGATCATCACATTTTTAATGTGGAGAAAAAAAACTTCCTTTTAACTAATTCCTCCCTTTAAAATCCCAATTGACTCACCAAATCTACTGACAGTGACAATTCAGATGATGGTGTGGCAGCAGCCTGAGGAGGGGACCCAGAGAAAGCCAAAACCCAACAGCGAAGAAAGAGGTGAAAGATCCAGCTGTCTGCAACAGGGGAAGTGTTCAAAAGTGACTAACTCCTGTAGATTTTGGAGCCCAAAAACCTATGGACTTTGCTGCAGAGAGGCTTCAACAAAAACTTAGCTGGCAGGGTAGAAATACTGGCCCCGTGTAGCTCTTGCAAGCAGCTTTTTCATGAATTCATGCCCCACGTTGGGTGACACATATTGCTCAAATTGCTAAATGGTCTTATAATAAAAATCCTAGATCCAGATATTTGGATAAATATTGAAAGATTAGAGAGAAAAAGGAACAAGTCACTGCCATGTCTTACCTTGCCAACTCCATGAATCCTCTGACTTAATGCCTCTGCGTCCTCAGCTGAAAGGGCTCCAGCTGAAAAGGGCTCTCCAACCTAAGCCTATGTGTCAAGGTGTGTCACACAGATGGCAGAGCCAGAGAAGGTGAACAATCCAGACTTTTTGAAATTAACAGCTACACAGTGAATGTCTTAAATGTTGATCATGGAGATACAGAATATGGGTTTGTACTGCTGGATTTTTTATTTTCTTCAGTCTGATTGTCCATATACCCCAGTTGTACCTTTTGGAATAGAAAAGTATATAACTTGGCTATGGTTTTACAGGATCACTGTTAGGAGACTTTGGATTTTTAAAGATGTCTTAGATGTTAGAGTGTTCTAATTTTTAAAGATTCTGGAACTTTATAAAAGTTGGACTCTGTTTTGTATTATGATATTGACAAAAACCTCAGGAGACAAGGAATGAAAGATTATAGTTTAAAAGAGATGTGTTTATGTATCAATTTGACACAGGGTGGAGTGACTTAGTTAGCTTTAACTGTCCATGTGGCAAATATATGTATTGTAGATAATTTTAGGTAAATACATAACAATATGATTCTTTGAGGATCAATCAAATACTTTTAGTGTTATTTGTCCCTCATCCATCCCTCTTCTTCTGTACCGACCTCCTCTCTAATTAGAGTCCCCCTCCTATATTGTCTTGTTCCCCTCCCCTTTCTACCCCTTTCTTCCACCACAGTGCCCTTTTTGCTTCTCTGGTTTATACTATTACTAAAGGTTATATAGGCACATCTAAAGATTTGAGGCTAGGATCTGTAGATGAGAGAGAAAATGTGATGTTTTTCTTCTGGGCCTGAGTTACCTCACTCAATATAATTCTTTCTATTTCCATCCATTTACCAGCAAATTTCTTGATTTTTATTTTTTCTTATGGCTAAATACTATACCAATAGATATATGTGCTACATTTTCATTATTCACTTATCTCTTGAAGGATATTGAGATTGCTTCCATTTATTAGCTGTTATGAATAGAAGCACAATGGAAGTGACTGAGTGAGTGTCTGTGCAGGAGGATGTTGAGTCCTTTTGGCCTTTGCCAAAGAATGGTATATCTTGAGTTACTGAGAAAACTGGATGTTCACATGCAAATAAATGAAATTAGACATATATCTAACATCTGGCACAAAAATTGATGCTAAGTGGATCCAGGATCTCAGTTTGAAATCTAAAATGCTAAAATTGATAGAAGAAAACATAGATATTACCCTACAAAATGAGTATGTAGGAAAGGACTTTCTGAACAGGATTCCGTTTTCCCTATTAAGTCAATCAACCGACAAGTAGAATATCAAGAAACTAAAAATGCTCTATAGCTCAACCCTCAATTAAGACTTCCTTCTTGTGTGACTGTAGGCCATGCCAAGTTGATAGTTAAAACTAACTAGGGTGGTTAGTTGGTGGTGATGCATGCCTTTAATCCCAGCACTCAGCAGGCAGAGACAAGCAGATCTCTGAGTGTAAGGCCATCCTGGTCTAGCTAGCCTGGTTTGCAGAACAAGTTCCAGTACAGCCAAGGCTAAACAGAGAAACCCTGTCTTGGAAAACAAAACAACAACAACAAAAAAACAAAACAAAAGACTAACTAGGACAACACATATTTTATTATCCATCCATTCATGTCTCTATGGGATTGCAAAATAATGTTACATATGGCATTTCATATACCCTTCCTTTGTATTAGCCTTCCCCTCCACCATCTGATTCCCCAATGTTCCTTTGCCATTCATGCCTAAACTACAGCCTTTCTACCCCCAATATTCTACTTGTCTCCTTTCATTTTACCTATAATTCACTATCTCCTCTCCCTTAACCTGTGCCTACCATAAAGGCCCCTTTCTGGATTCCATTTGTGATCAATTTAAAAGATTTCAAGTCAGGATCCACATATGAAGCATAATGTGCATTGTTTGTTTTTCTGTGCCTGTTACCTCACCCAACATTTTTTCAAGTTCCATCTGCTTGCCTATAAATATCATTTTTTAGAGCTCAATAATACTCCATTGTATATGTACTTTTTTCTTAACTATTCATATGTTGTTGGACATATAGGTTAATTATTTGCTAGTTCTTGTGAATGGAGCAGCAATAAACATGGATGTGCAAGAGTCTCTGTAGTAGTATGTAAAGTCCTTTAGATGCATGACTAGGAGACTGTTACAGAAATTCACAACTGCTCTAAATGCAGAGAGCAACTGAATGTGAAATTTCCAACCTCAGTTAATATATCTAAAACAGAACCCTTACACCTAAGGATCCAGATACATAACAGAAGAAGAGGCAGAGGAATTTCAAGAGCCAGAGGATTTAGACATTTGCAGTGAGATAGTTGCTTATGTGTAAGACAGGGAAGCTGTACTCATGAAATCTCACAGATATAGTCACTTAGCAAATACCTGCATAATGGCATCAGTTGACATGCTGATACGGATTGGAGAAATATCCCACCCCCCACATTTAGGTGAAAAGCAATTAAGGGCCAAGAGAGTTAGGTTCGTTCTCCTGCAGGAAGGAGCCCTTAGATAAGTTCCCCAATTCCCAATGGTCAGTCCTAAACACAAGTGAGTATGATCAACACTAAACAAATCCATCAGGTTACATTTATGTTTTTATAGACATATGTAACAATATTAATTAAAGGTGAGGTCATGGATTTGGGTGGCAGCAAGGAGACCCTGGAGGAGTTGGTGGGGAGAAATAGGGGTAGAAATGATATAATGAAGTAGTCGTGTATGAAATTATCAAAAATCTTATTTTTCCTTCATTGTGATCAGATGAACTCTTGACATATCACAGTTCATTTAGCTTTTTGTAATTATATTACTTATATATCACGGATATGTAAAAAAAAATCCATGAAAATTCATGAGAAATTAAGGATGTCAAGTGGTATTTAATAATACCTAATACAAGATTTTTAAAAGTCATATCCACAAAGAACTTAAAGAGACATGAAAAGTATATTACATTGTATTCTTGGTTAGATTATGGAAGAGAAAATCACACTATATTAAAATGTAAGTAACTGATTTAAGCTTAAACTTCAGTGAATAAACAGAACTTATCTTTGCTCCTTGATGATAAAAATAGTAAGTGAAATAACAGTAATAAGGAAATCTATATAGTGATGGTTGGAAACTATCCAGTTTACCTTTTTGTTTGTTTGTTTTGTAAATCTTAAACATTCACAAAATTCATAAATATGTGTAAAAGTAATTTCAATATTAGACAGAGTTGACAGAAAATTCTGAAATCAGTGTGAATATAGAGTCCAATTTAAGCAAATTATTATTAATCAAAAGTCTGGTATATTATCATATCAGCAGATTATAATATTTATGGGTGAGAGAATTGTGTTGTGTTTGATTAAATGCTTAGTAATTATTAAAGTGATTTTATCCATTGTTATTAAATCATCCTCAATGAAAAATTTTGTTTACAAAAGAAAGATTTTGTTATGGGGTAGTCACCCTTAAGGTTTTGATTATTTCAAAAAGTTTTCCATCACAAAATTATTTAAGAAACAAACTTATTTAATGAACTTTGCATAGAAATCCATCAGCCTAAAGTGAGCGACAGAGCCACCTACAGATTATGTCACCTTGCTTTTGGGTACAGAGTATGTCTACATGGCAATGGGAGAAAAGGACTCTGAAACATACATAGTGTCAGACAGAGCACAGTGGCAGTGATAACGTCTCTGTAGTAAATGACTATCAAACCATTCTTTCCTGTGTGAAGGGATCCTTGAGGATGCTGGGAATGGTAGATTTATATCCATCACCAAAACTGATAGAAACAGGTCACTTGATGAATACTCCAATGATCCCTTCCTTCTACAAGAAGCTTTATGTGGGACAATTTCGAACTTTTGGGTAAAATTACCTGCATTACTCTGCCCTTCAGGGAGTTGGCGTTCATTTTTCACAATCCTTTTGATAGCATTGCTATCTGATATCTGATGATTATGGAAAATTTACATTTTATTTTACTCATAAATGTATAAAATTTATTGTTGAAAACAAATGTGCTTCATTGAGGGTAGAGCTAATTTGTAAGAATAGGAAAATTCAATTATGAGAACATTCCATGTGAGAACTCACAGATGCATCAGGGGAATGCATAGAAGTAAGGTTTTAAAATGCTTTTCACCAAAAGCTGACTCCTCGGTTAAATATTTAAGAATTGAAAAATGTTTAAACTTGCAGTTCTTAAAAATGTTCCAGCTTAGCTAAAGGTATAAAAATAAAGTTGAATTAATTCTCATATTAAAACAATTACTATTGATTGTCTCTTTAGCTTAAAGGTGCACTTGTTAACATGAATAAAAAGGCTTTCTGTAATATTAGGAAAGAATTAATATCTGGTGAGCTGGTGAGTTTTGAATAAGTTTTAAATTAAAGTAAGATTATCTAGGGTCTTTAGTCACTTTGTGCTACAAATAATAAGAAAAAGTTCTAGAATATTAACCTAAGATCATGGAGTTCTCCAGCGGTCACTTTGAAAGAGTGTTCTTCATGATCCAGTTGTACACATGAGCAGCTCTGAATGTGCTTGCTTCACTGGGCACGAATGAGAAAAGCCAGGGAATCCAGCAAGGCTTCCACGGTCAGCGACTGAATAGTCATGCTCTTCTTTCTCCAGTTGAGCTAAGAATGTTTGCTCCTTTTTTCTTTTATGCTTTTTTCACTTTTATTACTACTCAAAATTTCATTTGATCTTTAATTTTTTTTGTTAAAATTGACTTTTCTAAGCTATTTCACTAACTCCTAGTCATTCATATATGTTTATATACACACATACATAGATGGTAAATATAAGCAAGTCAGAGGCAGAAGGAAGCAAAGAGAAGAGACTCTGCAAAGGCGTTGCTATTGCTCATTGAAAAATTAACTTTGGCTGTCACCCTGGAACCTGCCCAACCTTGTCCAAGACCATGTTCTCATTTCATATGATGAGTAAGACACATTTCCAACCTTCTATCATTATGAGAAAACACCTGAGAATAGCAGTTGCATTGTTTTGTGTTCATTTTTGAAACAGGGTTTAACTGTGTAGCCTAGGCAGGTCTTGAATCAGTTTTCCTACCCAAGTCTTCTGAGAACCTGGGATTACAGGTAAGCATCATTAATTTGAAGAAGCAGAGATTTGTTTTGACTTACTATTGCAGAAGTTTCCATCTATATTCACTGGGCCTCAGTGCCTTGGTCTAGCTCAAGGCATGATGTTTTAGAAGACTGTGATAGGGAGGAAGCTTTTCATATCATGGTGGTTGGAATGTAAATAGAGAGAGACCTAAAGACTCCATACCAATATTTCCTTCAATGGCATGTACTTCCTCTACACAGGCTCTGACTGTTATAGGTTTCGCTACCTCCAGATAGAGCCACAGCTGGTGACTACACCTGGGGTTCAAACCAAGACAATTCTTCCCCTATGATCTTATGGAAGATATAAAGGTAAATATAAACACTGAGTTGGATAACATAGTTTCCTATTATGGGTGATAAATGAAGCTCCTATGTTCCCCTGGCACTGCTCTATTACCACTCTAGGGAACTATGCATCTTCTTACTCCCTCCCTGTTTCTCCTCACATTTGTATGTACCCAAGGTCTATTAGTTTAAAAAAAAAAAACAACTTTTTAAATTAAAATTTTTGAAGTTAATTAATTAATTTTAAAACTTACCTTCAATAATATTTCCAGGAATATTTTATTGAAAGATATTGAACCCTACTGTATACTTTGCAGTGTATATACCCCTGCACACATAAACATAGCCTGCAGATACAATTGCATGACTCTCTCTGGTTCAAGCCAGTAGAAGAATGACCTGTTTCTGCTGCAGTAAATTCAGCAGTGTTGTGACACACTGGCTTTCAGGAAGCCACGTGCCTGCTTCATATCAGTTACTGATGCTAGGTCAGAGAAGATACTGATGGGAACGTGCTAGAGAAAAAATCAGTGACCCTGGAATCTGGAGGGGGCACTTCTACCGTCACCATGAACTGAGTGGCGAAGATGGATCCTAAAAGAAAATAAGGCTGCCACTGGAATTCTTGGTCAGCATGGTTATCTTCTCTGCTCTTCACCACTGCCTTATCCATGTCCAGCCTTCTACTTCATGCTTTCTGTCCACCAGTCTCCTTCGAAATTTTCCAGATCTCTCTGCTTCCACCCAAATGAAGGACTTTTGAATACTCTCAATCTTGTCAATGAAGTGTTCTTTCAACCCTTATCCTCTGATCTCCATTCTCTATTTTTATTTATTCTTCTATCATACACTATATATGACTTCACTTTCCCCTCCCACCACTACCCCTCCTCCTCCCCCACTTTCTGACTCCCTGGGTCCACTTCTTCTCCATTTCCCTTCAGATAAAAGCAGGCATTCCTGGAATATCAATTGAACATGGTATAACAAGTTACAGTAAGACTAGGCATAAACCCTCATATCAAGGATGGCCAAGAAACCCAATAGAGGGGAAAGGGTCCCAAGATCAGGCAAAAGAGTCAGAAATACCCCACATCCAATTGTTAGGACTCCCACAAGAACAACAAGCTACAAAGCCACAGCATATATGCAGAGGACTTAGCACAGACCAATGCAGGCTCTATGAGCCCCTATGAGCCCTGCTTAGTTGATTCTGTGGGCCACAGTTTCTTGGTGTCCTCCACCACTCTGGCTCCTACAGTCCTTCCTCCATCTCTTCCTTGGGGTTCCCCAAGCTCCACCTAATGTTTGGCTGTAGGTCTCTGCATCTGCTCCCATCATTTGGTGAATGAAGCCTCTCAGAAGATGATTTCATGAGGCTTCAATCTATGAGTATAGCAGAATATCATTAGGAGTCATTTCATTGACTTTTTCCCCCATTGTGTTTGGTTCTATTCTAGGTCTCTGGGCTGTTCAGACACTGGTTCCTGGCCATCTAGCCAGTGTCAGGTGTGGGATCACTTTCTTTTTGTGGACCTCAAGTTGTTCCTCAGAAAAATGGGAGTAGATTTTCATCAAAACCCAGCTGTGCTACTTCTAAGCACACACCCAAAGTACGTTCCACCCTGCCACTAGTACAGCAGCTCGGCTGTATTCATACAGCTTTGTGCATAATAGCCGAGAACAGGGAACAACATAGACAGCTCTCAACCAGAGAATGGATAAAGAAAATGTGGAGCATTTACACATTAGAGTATTTTTCAGATATATAAAAATGACATCATGAAATTTGCAGGCAAATGGATGAAACTAGAAAAAAAATCATCTTGGGTGAGGTAACCCAGACCCCAAGAGACAAACATGGTATGTACTCACTTATAAGTGGATATTAGCTGTTAAGTAAAGGATAATCATGCTACAATCCACAGAACCAGAGAGGCTAAGTAACAAGAAGGGCTCTGGGGGTGGGTGAGGGGAGCCCATTCCCTATTTTTATCTTATCATTCCCCTATTTTTAATCTTATCATTTTTTGGTGTCAGATTCAAATACATTCTTATGGTCACTTTCATTCTTCCCAGTGATTGTAATCAAGTTGGTCCAGTATTTTACTCTCTCATAGAGCAGATATATTTCTAGGTGGTCCTCATTGCTGTGCTAATGTAAAGTTATGACTATCAATGTGAGTACTTTTAAAGATTGTTGCCATATATAAACTCCATGAAGGCAAGACTTTTATCTCTAGTTCACTACTGTAATTCAATTCATAGAACAAGGTTTGCTACATAGAAGATGTATATACCATTTACTGTTAAAGGAATGTAACAATTATTGAACTGATAGTAATTAGAGAGAAAAGTATTGTAAATTGTTCTGCAAACTACATAATATTATTCCAACTATGTATAATTTTGCTATTTCCTTCATTACTATTAAACAACGAAGCTAACTCCAGAGTAAATCAACAAATACTCCCTTCTGTTCCAAGACAAATGAAGTGAAACATTGTTGCTCATTATGACTTTTGCAACACATGTTCATTATTTGGAAAAAAATGTGATTGTGAAAATTGTAAACT
Organism: Peromyscus melanophrys; assembly: GCA_902168415.1. NCBI lineage: Eukaryota > Metazoa > Chordata > Mammalia > Rodentia > Cricetidae > Peromyscus > Peromyscus melanophrys. The sequence continues at coordinate 58,585 of CABHPR010145335.1, forward strand.
ATGTCTCTTGTTATTTGCTGTCTTTTCCTTCTTTCTCTTTTCTATCTTTTCCTTGCTCCCTTCCTTCCTTCCTTCCTTCCTTCCTCCCTCCCTCCCTCCCTCCCTCCCTCCCTCCCTCCCTCCCTCCCTCCCT